>JAVVLW010000084.1:0-51745 GCA_034401795.1 Chaetoderma sp. LZ-2023a | reverse complement strand
GACAGTGCTGCACCCGTTAGTTTAATTTGTTGATCACCATCTCCCGGTCGGGGGATCGAACCGCCATTCTGCAACTCCGCATAGCATCAACAACCAGGCATCTTTCCACTGGACCACCGCACCAAGACTAAAAGTCAAGGATTGGCCGACCAGCTTTCACATGTCTGATATACTGACACACTGACGATTCATATGGGACTATCTGTGGATGCATCTGTCACAATCAATCCTAGGCTTTTACGCCTATTGTACTCTGACTCCAGCACGGCTCTGGCAGTATATGTATTTTTATTTTATTGATGCACTGGCAACGTGCGGCTTCAATTTCCATGTGCTAACTTAGCCGACAGTGCTGCACCCGTTAGTTTAATTTGTTGATCACCATCTCCCGGTCGGGGGATCGAACCGCCATTCTGCAACTCCGCATAGCATCAACAACCAGGCATCTTTCCACTGGACCACCGCACCAAGACTAAAAGTCAAGGATTGGCCGACCAGCTTTCACATGTCTGATATACTGACACACTGACGATTCATATGGGACTATCTGTGGATGCATCTGTCACAATCAATCCTAGGCTTTTACGCCTATTGTACTCTGACTCCAGCACGGCTCTGGCAGTATATGTATTTTTATTTTATTGACGCACTGGCAACGTGCGGCTTCAATTTCCATGTGCTAACTTAGCCGACAGTGCTGCACCCGTTAGTTTAATTTGTTGATCACCATCTCCCGGTCGGGGGATCGAACCGCCATTCTGCAACTCCACATAGCATCAGCAACCAGGCATCTTTCCACTGGACCACCGCACCAAGACTAAAAGTCAAGGATTGGCCGACCAGCTTTCACATGTCTGATATACTGACACACTGACGATTCATATGGGACTATCTGTGGATGCATCTGTCACAATCAATCCTAGGCTTTTACGCCTATTGTACTCTGACTCCAGCACGGATCTGGCAGTATATGTATTTTTATTTTATTGACGCACTGACAACGTGCGGCTTCAATTTCCATGTGCTAACTTAGCCGACAGTGCTGCACCCGTTAGTTTAATTTGTTGATCACCATCTCCCGGTCGGGGGATCGAACCGCCATTCTGCAACTCCGCATAGCATCAGCAACCAGGCATCTTTCCACTGGACCACCGCACCAAGACTAAAAGTCAAGGATTGGCCGACCAGCTTTCACATGTCTGATATACTGACACACTGACGATTCATATGGGACTATCTGTGGATGCATCTGTCACAATCAATCCTAGGCTTTTACGCCTATTGTACTCTGACTCCAGCACGGATCTGGCAGTATATGTATTTTTATTTTATTGACGCACTGGCAACGTGCGGCTTCAATTTCCATGTGCTAACTTAGCCGACAGTGCTGCACCCGTTAGTTTAATTTGTTGATCACCATCTCCCGGTCGGGGGATCGAACCGCCATTCTGCAACTCCGCATAGCATCAGCAACCAGGCATCTTTCCACTGGACCACCGCACCAAGACTAAAAGTCAAGGCTTGGCCGACCGCTTGCCACATGTCTGATATACTGACACACTGACGATTCATATGGGACTATCTGTGGATGCATCTGTCACAATCAATCCTAGGCTTTTACGCCTATTGTACTCTGACTCCAGCACGGCTCTGGCAGTATATGTATTTTTATTTTATTGACGCACTGGCAACGTGCGGCTTCAATTTCCATGTGCTAACTTAGCCGACAGTGCTGCACCCATTAGTTTAATTTGTTGAACACCATCTCCCGGTCGGGGGATCGAACCGCCATTCTGCAACTCCGCATACCATCAGCAACCAGGCATCTTTCCACTGGACCACCGCACCAAGACTAAAAGTCAAGGATTGGCCGACCAGCTTTCACATGTCTGATATACTGACACACTGACGATTCATATGGGACTATCTGTGGATGCATCTGTCACAATCAATCCTAGGCTTTTACGCCTATTGTACTCTCACTCCAGCACGGCTCTGGCAGTATATGTATTTTTTATTTTATTGACGCACTGGCAACGTGTGGCTTCAATTTCCATGTGCTAACTTAGCCGACAGTGCTGCACCCGTTAGTTTAATTTGTTGATCACAATCTCCCGGTCGGGGGATCGAACCGCCATTCTGCAACACCGCATAGCATCAGCAACCAGGCATCTTTCCACTGGACCACCGCACCAAGACTAAAAGTCAAGGATTGGCCGACCAGCTTTCACATGTCTGATATACTGACACACTGACGATTCATATGGGACTATCTGTGGATGCATCTGTCACAATCAATCCTAGGCTTTTACGCCTATTGTACTCTGACTCCAGCACGGCTCTG
Organism: Chaetoderma sp. LZ-2023a; assembly: GCA_034401795.1. Classification (NCBI taxonomy): domain Eukaryota; kingdom Metazoa; phylum Mollusca; class Caudofoveata; order Chaetodermatida; family Chaetodermatidae; genus Chaetoderma; species Chaetoderma sp. LZ-2023a. The sequence goes on along the minus strand of JAVVLW010000084.1, from coordinate 49,401 downwards.
GCAGTATATGTATTTTTATTTTATTGACGCATTGGCAACGTGCGGCTTCAATTTCCATGTGCTAACTTAGCCGACAGTGCTGCACCCGTTAGTTTAATTTGTTGATCACCATCTCCCGGTCGGGGGATCGAACCGCCATTCTGCAACTCCGCATAGCATCAGCAACCAGGCATCTTTCCACTGGACCACCGCACCAAGACTAAAAGTCAAGGCTTGGCCGACCGCTTGCCACATGTCTGATATACTGACACACTGACGATTCATATGGGACTATCTGTGGATGCATCTGTCACAATCAATCCTAGGCTTTTACGCCTATTGTACTCTGACTCCAGCACGGCTCTGGCAGTATATGTATTTTTATTTTATTGACGCACTGGCAACGTGCGGCTTCAATTTCCATGTGCTAACTTAGCCGACAGTGCTGCACCCATTAGTTTAATTTGTTGAACACCATCTCCCGGTCGGGGGATCGAACCGCCATTCTGCAACTCCGCATACCATCAGCAACCAGGCATCTTTCCACTGGACCACCGCACCAAGACTAAAAGTCAAGGATTGGCCGACCAGCTTTCACATGTCTGATATACTGACACACTGACGATTCATATGGGACTATCTGTGGATGCATCTGTCACAATCAATCCTAGGCTTTTACGCCTATTGTACTCTCACTCCAGCACGGCTCTGGCAGTATATGTATTTTTTATTTTATTGACGCACTGGCAACGTGTGGCTTCAATTTCCATGTGCTAACTTAGCCGACAGTGCTGCACCCGTTAGTTTAATTTGTTGATCACAATCTCCCGGTCGGGGGATCGAACCGCCATTCTGCAACACCGCATAGCATCAGCAACCAGGCATCTTTCCACTGGACCACCGCACCAAGACTAAAAGTCAAGGATTGGCCGACCAGCTTTCACATGTCTGATATACTGACACACTGACGATTCATATGGGACTATCTGTGGATGCATCTGTCACAATCAATCCTAGGCTTTTACGCCTATTGTACTCTGACTCCAGCACGGCTCTGGCAGTATATGTATTTTTATTTTATTGACGCATTGGCAACGTGCGGCTTCAATTTCCATGTGCTAACTTAGCCGACAGTGCTGCACCCGTTAGTTTAATTTGTTGATCACCATCTCCCGGTCGGGGGATCGAACCGCCATTCTGCAACTCCGCATAGCATCAGCAACCAGGCATCTTTCCACTGGACCACCGCACCAAGACTAAAAGTCAAGGATTGGCCGACCAGCTTTCACATGTCTGATATACTGACACACTGACGATTCATATGGGACTATCTGTGGATGCATCTGTCACAATCAATCCTAGGCTTTTACGCCTATTGTACTCTGACTCCAGCACGGCTCTGGCAGTATATGCATTTTTATTTTATTGACGCACTGGCAACGTGCGGCTTCAATTTCCATGTGCTAACTTAGCCGACAGTACTGCACCCGTTAGTTTAATTTGTTGATCACCATCTCCCGGTCGGGGGATCGAACCGCCATTCTGCAACTCTGCATAGCATCATCAACCAGGCATCTTTCCACTGGACCACCGCACCAAGACTAAAAGTCAAGGATTGGCCGACCAGCTTTCACATGTCTGATATACTGACACACTGACGATTCATATGGGACTATCTGTGGATGCATCTGTCACAATCAATCCTAGGCTTTTACGCCTATTGTACTCTGACTCCAGCACGGCTCTGGCAGTATATGTATTTTTATTTTATTGACGCACTGGCAACGTGCGGCTTCAATTTCCATGTGCTAACTTGGCCGACAGTGCTGCACCCATTAGTTTAATTTGTTGATCACCATCTCCCGGTCGGGGGATCGAACCGCCATTCTGCAACTCCGCATACCATCAGCAACCAGGCATCTTTCCACTGGACCACCGCACCAAGACTAAAAGTCAAGGATTGGCCGACCAGCTTTCACATGTCTGATATACTGACACACTGACGATTCATATGGGACTATCTGTGGATGCATCTGTCACAATCAATCCTAGGCTTTTACGCCTATTGTACTCTGACTCCAGCACGGCTCTGGCAGTATATGTATTTTTATTTTATTGACGCACTGGCAACGTGCGGCTTCAATTTCCATGTGCTAACTTAGCTGACAGTGCTGCACCCGTTAGTTTAATTTGTTGATCACAATCTCCCGGTCGGGGGATCGAACCGCCATTCTGCAACTCCGCATAGCATCAGCAACCAGGCATCTTTCCACTGGACCACCGCACCAAGACTAAAAGTCAAGTATTGGCCGACCAGCTTTCACATGTCTGATATACTGACACACTGACGATTCATATGGGACTATCTGTGGATGCATCTGTCACAATCAATCCTAGACTTTTACGCCTATTGTACTCTGACTCCAGCACGGCTCTGGCAGTATATGTATTTTTATTTTATTGACGCACTGGCAACGTGCGGCTTCAATTTCCATGTGCTAACTTAGCCGACAGTGCTGCACCCGTTAGTTTAATTTGTTGATCACCATCTCCCGGTCGGGGGATCGAACCGCCATTCTGCAACTCCGCATAGCATCAGCAACCAGGCATCTTTCCACTGGACCACCGCACCAAGACTAAAAGTCAAGGATTGGCCGACCAGCTTTCACATGTCTGATATACTGACACACTGACGATTCATATGGGACTATCTGTGGATGCATCTGTCACAATCAATCCTAGGCTTTTACGCCTATTGTACTCTGACTCCAGCACGGCTCTGGCAGTATATGCATTTTTATTTTATTGACGCACTGGCAACGTGCGGCTTCAATTTCCATGTGCTAACTTAGCCGACAGTACTGCACCCGTTAGTTTAATTTGTTGATCACCATCTCCCGGTCGGGGGATCGAACCGCCATTCTGCAACTCTGCATAGCATCATCAACCAGGCATCTTTTCACTGGACCACCGCACCAAGACTAAAAGTCAAGGATTGGCCGACCAGCTTTCACATGTCTGATATACTGACACACTGACGATTCATATGGGACTATCTGTGGATGCATCTGTCACAATCAATCCTAGGCTTTTACGCCTATTGTACTCTGACTCCAGCACGGCTCTGGCAGTATATGTATTTTTATTTTATTGACGCACTGGCAACGTGCGGCTTCAATTTCCATGTGCTAACTTAGCCGACAGTGCTGCACCCGTTAGTTTAATTTGTTGATCACCGTCTCCCGGTCGGGGGATCGAACCGCCATTCTGCAACTCCGCATACCATCAGCAACCAGGCATCTTTCCACTGGACCACCGCACCAAGACTAAAAGTCAAGGATTGGCCGACCAGCTTTCACATGTCTGATATACTGACACACTGACGATTCATATGGGACTATCTGTGGATGCATCTGTCACAATCAATCCTAGGCTTTTACGCCTATTGTACTCTGACTCCAGCACGGCTCTGGCAGTATATGTATTTTTATTTTATTGACGCACTGGCAACGTGCGGCTTCAATTTCCATGTGCTAACTTAGCCGACAGTGCTGCACCCGTTAGTTTAATTTGTTGATCACAATCTCCCGGTCGGGGGATCGAACCGCCATTCTGCAACTCCGCATAGCATCAGCAACCAGGCATCTTTCCACTGGACCACCGCACCAAGACTAAAAGTCAAGGATTGGCCGACCAGCTTTCACATGTCTGATATACTGACACACTGACGATTCATATGGGACTATCTGTGGATGCATCTGTCACAATCAATCCTAGGCTTTTACGCCTATTGTACTCTGACTCCAGCACGGCTCTGGCAGTATATGTATTTTTATTTTATTGACGCACTGGCAACATGCGGCTTCAATTTCCATGTGATAACTTAGCCGACAGTGCTGCACCCGTTAGTTTAATTTGTTGATCACCATCTCCCGGTCGGGGGATCGAACCGCCATTCTGCAACTCCGCATAGCATCAGCAACCAGGCATCTTTCCACTGGACCACCGCACCAAGACTAAAAGTCAAGGATTGGCCGACCAGCTTTCACATGTCTGATATACTGACACACTGACGATTCATATGGGACTATCTGTGGATGCATCTGTCACAATCAATCCTAGGCTTTTACGCCTATTGTACTCTGACTCCAGCACGGCTCTGGCAGTATATGTATTTTTATTTTATTGACGCAATGGCAACGTGCGGCTTCAATTTCCATGTGCTAACTTAGCCGACAGTGCTGCACCCGTTAGTTTAATTTGTTGATCACCGTCTCCCGGTCGGGGGATCGAACCGCCATTCTGCAACTCCGCATAGCATCAGCAACCAGGCATCTTTCCACTGGACCACCGCACCAAGACTAAAAGTCAAGGCTTGGCCGACCAGCTTTCACATGTCTGATATACTGACACACTGACGATTCATATGGGACTATCTGTGGATGCATCTGTCACAATCAATCCTAGGCTTTTACGCCTATTGTACTCTGACTCCAGCACGGCTCTGGCAGTATATGTATTTTTATTTTATTGACGCACTGGCAACGTGCGGCTTCAATTTCCATGTGCTAACTTAGCCGACAGTGCTGCACCCGTTGGTTTAATTTGTTGATCACCATCTCCCGGTCGGGGGATCGAACCGCCATTCTGCAACTCCGCATAGCATCAGCAACCAGGCATCTTTCCACTGGACCACCGCACCAAGACTAAAAGTCAAGGATTGGCCGACCAGCTTTCACATGTCTGATATACTGACACACTGACGATTCATATGGGACTATCTGTGGATGCATCTGTCACAATCAATCCTAGGCTTTTACGCCTATTGTACTCTGACTCCAGCACGGCTCTGGCAGTATATGTATTTTTATTTTATTGACGCACTGGCAACGTGCGGCTTCAATTTCCATGTGCTAACTTAGCCGACAGTGCTGCACCCGTTAGTTTAATTTGTTGATCACCGTCTCCCGGTCGGGGGATCGAACCGCCATTCTGCAACTCCGCACAGCATCAGCAACCAGGCATCTTTCCACTGGACCACCGCACCAAGACTAAAAGTCAAGGCTTGGCCGACCAGCTGCCACATGTCTGATATACTGACACACTGACGATTCATATGGGACTATCTGTGGATGCATCTGTCACAATCAATCCTAGGCTTTTACGCCTATTGTACTCTGACTCCAGCACGGCTCTGGCAGTATATGTATTTTTATTTTATTGACGCACTGGCAACGTGCGGCTTCAATTTCCATGTGCTAACTTAGCCGACAGTGCTGCACCCATTAGTTTAATTTGTTGATCACCATCTCCCGGTCGGGGGATCGAACCGCCATTCTGCAACTCCGCATAGCATCAGCAACCAGGCATCTTTCCACTGGACCACCGCACCAAGACTAAAAGTCAAGGAATGGCCGACCAGCTTTCACATGTCTGATATACTGACACACTGACGATTCATATGGGACTATCTGTGGATGCATCTGTCACAATCAATCCTAGGCTTTTACGCCTATTGTACTCTGACTCCAGCACGGCTCTGGCAGTATATGTATTTTTATTTTATTGACGCACTGGCAACGTGCGGCTTCAATTTCCATGTGCTAACTTAGCCGACAGTGCTGCACCCGTTAGTTTAATTTGTTGATCACCATCTCCCGGTCGGGGGATCGAACCGCCATTCTGCAACTCCGCATAGCATCAGCAACCAGGCATCTTTCCACTGGACCACCGCACCAAGACTAAAAGTCAAGGATTGGCCGACCAGCTTTCACATGTCTGATATACTGACACACTGACGATTCATATGGGACTATCTGTGGATGCATCTGTCACAATCAATCCTAGGCTTTTACGCCTATTGTACTCTGACTCCAGCACGGCTCTGGCAGTATATGCATTTTTATTTTATTGACGCACTGGCAACGTGCGGCTTCAATTTCCATGTGCTAACTTAGCCGACAGTACTGCACCCGTTAGTTTAATTTGTTGATCACCATCTCCCGGTCGGGGGATCGAACCGCCATTCTGCAACTCTGCATAGCATCATCAACCAGGCATCTTTCCACTGGACCACCGCACCAAGACTAAAAGTCAAGGATTGGCCGACCAGCTTTCACATGTCTGATATACTGACACACTGACGATTCATATGGGACTATCTGTGGATGCATCTGTCACAATCAATCCTAGGCTTTTACGCCTATTGTGCTCTGACTCCAGCACGGCTCTGGCAGTATATGTATTTTTATTTTATTGACGCACTGGCAACGTGCGGCTTCAATTTCCATGTGCTAACTTAGCCGACAGTGCTGCACCCATTAGTTTAATTTGTTGATCACCATCTCCCGGTCGGGGGATCAAACCGCCATTCTGCAACTCCGCATACCATCAGCAACCAGGCATCTTTCCACTGGACCACCGCACCAAGACTAAAAGTCAAGGATTGGCCGACCAGCTTTCACATGTCTGATATACTGACACACTGACGATTCATATGGGACTATCTGTGGATGCATCTGTCACAATCAATCCTAGGCTTTTACGCCTATTGTACTCTCATTCCAGCACGGCTCTGGCAGTATATGTATTTTTTATTTTATTGACGCACTGGCAACGTGCGGCTTCAATTTCCATGTGCTAACTTAGCCGACAGTGCTGCACCCGTTAGTTTAATTTGTTGATCACAATCTCCCGGTCGGGGGATCGAACCGCCATTCTGCAACACCGCATATCATCAGCAACCAGGCATCTTTCCACTGGACCACCGCACCAAGACTAAAAGTCAAGGATTGGCCGACCAGCTTTCACATGTCTGATATACTGACACACTGACGATTCATATGGGACTATCTGTGGATGCATCTGTCACAATCAATCCTAGGCTTTTACGCCTATTGTACTCTGACTCCAGCACGGCTCTGGCAGTATATGTATTTTTATTTTATTGACGCACTGGCAACGTGCGGCTTCAATTTCCATGTGCTAACTTAGCCGACAGTGCTGCACCCGTTAGTTTAATTTGTGGATCACCATCTCCCGGTCGGGGGATCGAACCGCCATTCTGCAACTCCGCATAGCATCAGCAACCAGGCATCTTTCCACTGGACCACCGCACCAAGACTAAAAGTCAAGGATTGGCCGACCAGCTTTCACATGTCTGATATACTGACACACTGACGATTCATATGGGACTATCTGTGGATGCATCTGTCACAATCAATCCTAGGCTTTTACGCCTATTGTACTCTGACTCCAGCACGGCTCTGGCAGTATATGTATTTTTATTTTATTGACGCACTGGCAATGTGCGGCTTCAATTTCCATGTGCTAACTTAGCCGACAGTGCTGCACCCGTTAGTTTAATTTGTTGATCACCATCTCCCGGTCGGGGGATCGAACCGCCATTCTGCAACTCCGCATAGCATCAGCAACCAGGCATCTTTCCACTGGACCACCGCACCAAGACTAAAAGTCAAGGATTGGCCGACCAGCTTTCACATGTCTGATATACTGACACACTGACGATTCATATGGGACTATCTGTGGATGCATCTGTCACAATCAATCCTAGGCTTTTACGCCTATTGTACTCTGACTCCAGCACGACTCTGGCAGTATATGTATTTTTATTTTATTGACGCACTGGCAACGTGCGGCTTCAATTTCCATGTGCTAACTTAGCCGACAGTGCTGCACCCGTTAGTTTAATTTGTTGATCACCGTCTCCCGGTCGGGGGATCGAACCACCATTCTGCAACTCCGCATAGCATCAGCAACCAGGCATCTTTCCACTGGACCACCGCACCAAGACTAAAAGTCAAGGCTTGGCCGACCAGCTGCCACATGTCTGATATACTGACACACTGACGATTCATATGGGACTATCTGTGGATGCATCTGTCACAATCAATCCTAGGCTTTTACGCCTATTGTACTCTGACTCCAGCACGGCTCTGGCAGTATATGTATTTTTATTTTATTGACGCACTGGCAACGTGTGGCTTCAATTTCCATGTGCTAACTTAGCCGACAGTGCTGCACCCATTAGTTTAATTTGTTGATCACCATCTCCCGGTCGGGGGATCGAACCGCCATTCTGCAACTCCGCATAGCATCAGCAACCAGGCATCTTTCCACTGGACCACCGCACCAAGACTAAAAGTCAAGGAATGGCCGACCAGCTTTCACATGTCTGATATACTGACACACTGACGATTCATATGGGACTATCTGTGGATGCATCTGTCACAATCAATCCTAGGCTTTTACGCCTATTGTACTCTGACTCCAGCACGGCTCTGGCAGTATATGTATATTTATTTTATTGACGCACTGGCAACGTGCGGCTTCAATTTCCATGTGCTAACTTAGCCGACAGTGCTGCACCCGTTAGTTTAATTTGTTGATCACCATCTCCCGGTCGGGGGATCGAACCGCCATTCTGCAACTCCGCATAGCATCAGCAACCAGGCATCTTTCCACTGGACCACCGCACCAAGACTAAAAGTCAAGGATTGGCCGACCAGCTTTCACATGTCTGATATACTGACACACTGACGATTCATATGGGACTATCTGTGGATGCATCTGTCACAATCAATCCTAGGCTTTTACGCCTATTGTACTCTGACTCCAGCACGGCTCTGGCAGTATATGCATTTTTATTTTATTGACGCACTGGCAACGTGCGGCTTCAATTTCCATGTGCTAACTTAGCCGACAGTACTGCACCCGTTAGTTTAATTTGTTGATCACCATCTCCAGGTCGGGGGATCGAACCGCCATTCTGCAACTCCGCATAGCATCATCAACCAGGCATCTTTCCACTGGACCACCGCACCAAGACTAAAAGTCAAGGATTGGCCGACCAGCTTTCACATGTCTGATATACTGACACACTGACGATTCATATGGGACTATCTGTGGATGCATCTGTCACAATCAATCCTAGGCTTTTACGCCTATTGTACTCTGACTCCAGCACGGCTCTGGCAGTATATGTATTTTTATTTTATTGACGCACTGGCAACGTGCGGCTTCAATTTCCATGTGCTAACTTAGCCGACAGGGCTGCACCCATTAGTTTAATTTGTTGATCACCATCTCCCGGTCGGGGGATCGAACCGCCATTCTGCAACTCCGCATAGCATCAGCAACCAGGCATCTTTCCACTGGACCACCGCACCAAGACTAAAAGTCAAGGCTTGGCCGACCAGCTGCCACATGTCTGATATACTGACACACTGACGATTCATATGGGACTATCTGTGGATGCATCTGTCACAATCAATCCTAGGCTTTTACGCCTATTGTACTCTGACTCCAGCACGGCTCTGGCAGTATATGTATTTTTATTTTATTGACGCACTGGCAACGTGTGGCTTCAATTTCCATGTGCTAACTTAGCCGACAGTGCTGCACCCATTAGTTTAATTTGTTGATCACCATCTCCCGGTCGGGGGATCGAACTGCCATTCTGCAACTCCGCATAGCATCAGCAACCAGGCATCTTTCCACTGGACCACCGCACCAAGACTAAAAGTCAAGGAATGGCCAACCAGCTTTCACATGTCTGATATACTGACACACTGACGATTCATATGGGACTATCTGTGGATGCATCTGTCACAATCAATCCTAGGCTTTTACGCCTATTGTACTCTGACTCCAGCACGGCTCTGGCAGTATATGTATTTTTATTTTATTGACGCACTGGCAACGTGCGGCTTCAATTTCCATGTGCTAACTTAGCCGACAGTGCTGCACCCGTTAGTTTAATTTGTTGATCACCATCTCCCGGTCGGGGGATCGAACCGCCATTCTGCAACTCCGCATAGCATCAGCAACCAGGCATCTTTCCACTGGACCACCGCACCAAGACTAAAAGTCAAGGATTGGCCGACCAGCTTTCACATGTCTGATATACTGACACACTGACGATTCATATGGGACTATCTGTGGATGCATCTGTCACAATCAATCCTAGGCTTTTACGCCTATTGTACTCTGACTCCAGCACGGCTCTGGCAGTATATGCATTTTTATTTTATTGACGCACTGGCAACGTGCGGCTTCAATTTCCATGTGCTAACTTAGCCGACAGTACTGCACCCGTTAGTTTAATTTGTTGATCACCATCTCCCGGTCGGGGGATCGAACCGCCATTCTGCAACTCCGCATAGCATCATCAACCAGGCATCTTTCCACTGGACCACCGCACCAAGACTAAAAGTCAAGGATTGGCCGACCAGCTTTCACATGTCTGATATACTGACACACTGACGATTCATATGGGACTATCTGTGGATGCATCTGTCACAATCAATCCTAGGCTTTTACGCCTATTGTACTCTGACTCCAGCATGGCTCTGGCAGTATATGTATTTTTATTTATTGATGCACTGGCAACGTGCGGCTTCAATTTCCATGTGCTAACTTAGCCGACAGTGCTGCACCCGTTAGTTTAATTTGTTGATCACCATCTCCCGGTCGGGGGATCGAACCGCCATTCTGCAACTCCGCATAGCATCAGCAACCAGGCATCTTTCCACTGGACCACCGCACCAAGACTAAAAGTCAAGGAATGGCCGACCAGCTTTCACATGTCTGATATACTGACACACTGACGATTCATATGGGACTATCTGTGGATGCATCTGTCACAATCAATCCTAGGCTTTTACGCCTATTGTACTCTGACTCCAGCACGGCTCTGGCAGTATATGTATTTTCATTTTATTGACGCACTGGCAACGTGCGGCTTCAATTTCCATGTGCTAACTTAGCCGACAGTGCTGCACCCGTTAGTTTAATTTGTTGATCACCATCTCCCGGTCGGGGGATCGAACCGCCATTCTGCAACTCCGCATAGCATCAGCAACCAGGCATCTTTCCACTGGACCACCGCACCAAGACTAAAAGTCAAGGATTGGCCGACCAGCTTTCACATGTCTGATATACTGACACACTGACGATTCATATGGGACTATCTGTGGATGCATCTGTCACAATCAATCCTAGGCTTTTACGCCTATTGTACTCTGACTCCAGCACGGCTCTGGCAGTATATGTATTTTTATTTTATTGACGCACTGGCAACGTGCGGCTTCAATTTCCATGTGCTAACTTAGCCGACAGTGCTGCACCCGTTAGTTTAATTTGTTGATCACCATCTCCCGGTCGGGGGATCGAACCGCCATTCTGCAACTCCGCATAGCATCAGCAACCAGGCATCTTTCCACTGGACCACCGCACCAAGACTAAAAGTCAAGGATTGGCCGACCAGCTTTCACATGTCTGATATACTGACACACTGACGATTCATATGGGACTATCTGTGGATGCATCTGTCACAATCAATCCTAGGCTTTTACGCCTATTGTACTCTGACTCCAGCACGGCTCTGGCAGTATATGTATTTTTATTTTATTGATGCACTGGCAACGTGCGGCTTCAATTTCCATGTGCTAACTTAGCCGACAGTGCTGCACCCGTTAGTTTAATTTGTTGATCACCATCTCCCAGTCGGGGGATCGAACCGCCATTCTGCAACTCCGCATAGCATCAGCAACCAGGCATCTTTCCACTGGACCACCGCACCAAGACTAAAATTCAAGGCTTGGCCGACCAGCTGCCACATGTCTGATATACTGACACACTGACGATTCATATGGGACTATCTGTGGATGCATCTGTCACAATCAATCCTAGGCTTTTACGCCTATTGTACTCTGACTCCAGCATGGCTCTGGCAGTATATGTATTTTTATTTATTGATGCACTGGCAACGTGCGGCTTCAATTTCCATGTGCTAACTTAGCCGACAGTGCTGCACCCGTTAGTTTAATTTGTTGATCACCATCTCCCGGTCGGGGGATCGAACCGCCATTCTGCAACTCCGCATAGCATCAGCAACCAGGCATCTTTCCACTGGACCACCGCACCAAGACTAAAAGTCAAGGAATGGCCGACCAGCTTTCACATGTCTGATATACTGACACACTGACGATTCATATGGGACTATCTGTGGATGCATCTGTCACAATCAATCCTAGGCTTTTACGCCTATTGTACTCTGACTCCAGCACGGCTCTGGCAGTATATGTATTTTCATTTTATTGACGCACTGGCAACGTGCGGCTTCAATTTCCATGTGCTAACTTAGCCGACAGTGCTGCACCCGTTAGTTTAATTTGTTGATCACCATCTCCCGGTCGGGGGATCGAACCGCCATTCTGCAACTCCGCATAGCATCAGCAACCAGGCATCTTTCCACTGGACCACCGCACCAAGACTAAAAGTCAAGGATTGGCCGACCAGCTTTCACATGTCTGATATACTGACACACTGACGATTCATATGGGACTATCTGTGGATGCATCTGTCACAATCAATCCTAGGCTTTTACGCCTATTGTACTCTGACTCCAGCACGGCTCTGGCAGTATATGTATTTTTATTTTATTGACGCACTGGCAATGTGCGGCTTCAATTTCCATGTGCTAACTTAGCCGACAGTACTGCACCCGTTAGTTTAATTTGTTGATCACCATCTCCCGGTCGGGGGATCGAACCGCCATTCTGCAACTCCGCATAGCATCATCAACCAGGCATCTTTCCACTGGACCACCGCACCAAGACTAAAAGTCAAGGATTGGCCGACCAGCTTTCACATGTCTGATATACTGACACACTGACGATTCATATGGGACTATCTGTGGATGCATTTGTCACAATCAATCTTAGGCTTTTACGCCTATTGTACTCTGACTCCAGCACGGCTCTGGCAGTATATGTATTTTTATTTTATTGACGCACTGGCAACGTGCGGCTTCAATTTCCATGTGCTAACTTATCCGACAGTGCTGCACCCGTTAGTTTAATTTGTTGATCACCATCTCCCGGTCGGGGGATCGAACCGCCATTCTGCAACTCCGCATAGCATCAGCAACCAGGCATCTTTCCACTGGACCACCGCACCAAGACTAAAAGTCAAGGATTGGCCGACCAGCTTTCACATGTCTGATATACTGACACACTGACGATTCATATGGGACTATCTGTGGATGCATCTGTCACAATCAATCCTAGGCTTTTACGCCTATTGTACTCTGACTCCAGCACGGCTCTGGCAGTATATGTATTTTTATTTTATTGACGCACTGGCAACGTGCGGCTTCAATTTCCATGTGCTAACTTAGCCGACAGTGCTGCACCCGTTAGTTTAATTTGTTGATCACCATCTCCCGGTCGGGGGATCGAACCGCCATTCTGCAACTCCGCATAGCCTCAGCAACCAGGCATCTTTCCACTGGACCACCGCACCAAGACTAAAAGTCAAGGATTGGCCGACCAGCTTTCACATGTCTGATATACTGACAGACTGACGATTCATATGGGACTATCTGTGGATGCATCTGTCACAATCAATCCTAGGCTTTTACGCCTATTGTACTCTGACTCCAGCACGGCTCTGGCAGTATATGTATTTTTATTTTATTGACGCACTGGCAACGTGCGGCTTCAATTTCCATGTGCTAACTTAGCCGACAGTGCTGCACCCGTTAGTTTAATTTGTTGATCACCATCTCCCGGTTGGGGGATCGAACCGCCATTCTGCAACTCCGCATAGCATCAGCAACCAGGCATCTTTCCACTGGACCACCGCACCAAGACTAAAAGTCAAGGATTGGCCGACCAGCTTTCACATGTCTGATATACTGACACACTGACGATTCATATGGGACTATCTGTGGATGCATCTGTCACAATCAATCCTAGGCTTTTACGCCTATTGTACTCTGACTCCAGCACGGCTCTGGCAGTATATGTATTTTTATTTTATTGACGCACTGGCAATGTGCGGCTTCAATTTCCATGTGCTAACTTAGCCGACAGTACTGCACCCGTTAGTTTAATTTGTTGATCACCATCTCCCGGTCGGGGGATCGAACCGCCATTCTGCAACTCCGCATAGCATCATCAACCAGGCATCTTTCCACTGGACCACCGCACCAAGACTAAAAGTCAAGGATTGGCCGACCAGCTTTCACATGTCTGATATACTGACACACTGACGATTCATATGGGACTATCTGTGGATGCATTTGTCACAATCAATCTTAGGCTTTTACGCCTATTGTACTCTGACTCCAGCACGGCTCTGGCAGTATATGTATTTTTATTTTATTGACGCACTGGCAACGTGCGGCTTCAATTTCCATGTGCTAACTTATCCGACAGTGCTGCACCCGTTAGTTTAATTTGTTGATCACCATCTCCCGGTCGGGGGATCGAACCGCCATTCTGCAACTCCGCATAGCATCAGCAACCAGGCATCTTTCCACTGGACCACCGCACCAAGACTAAAAGTCAAGGATTGGCCGACCAGCTTTCACATGTCTGATATACTGACACACTGACGATTCATATGGGACTATCTGTGGATGCATCTGTCACAATCAATCCTAGGCTTTTACGCCTATTGTACTCTGACTCCAGCACGGCTCTGGCAGTATATGTATTTTTATTTTATTGACGCACTGGCAACGTGCGGCTTCAATTTCCATGTGCTAACTTAGCCGACAGTGCTGCACCCGTTAGTTTAATTTGTTGATCACCATCTCCCGGTCGGGGGATCGAACCGCCATTCTGCAACTCCGCATAGCCTCAGCAACCAGGCATCTTTCCACTGGACCACCGCACCAAGACTAAAAGTCAAGGATTGGCCGACCAGCTTTCACATGTCTGATATACTGACAGACTGACGATTCATATGGGACTATCTGTGGATGCATCTGTCACAATCAATCCTAGGCTTTTACGCCTATTGTACTCTGACTCCAGCACGGCTCTGGCAGTATATGTATTTTTATTTTATTGACGCACTGGCAACGTGCGGCTTCAATTTCCATGTGCTAACTTAGCCGACAGTGCTGCACCCGTTAGTTTAATTTGTTGATCACCATCTCCCGGTTGGGGGATCGAACCGCCATTCTGCAACTCCGCATAGCATCAGCAACCAGGCATCTTTCCACTGGACCACCGCACCAAGACTAAAAGTCAAGGAATGGCCGACCAGCTTTCACATGTCTGATATACTGACACACTGACGATTCATATGGGACTATCTGTGGATGCATCTGTCACAATCAATCCTAGGCTTTTACGCCTATTGTACTCTGACTCCAGCACGGCTCTGGCAGTATATGTATTTTTATTTTATTGACGCACTGGCAACGTGCGGCTTCAATTTCCATGTGCTAACTTATCCGACAGTGCTGCACCCGTTAGTTTAATTTGTTGATCACCATCTCCCGGTCGGGGGATCGAACCGCCATTCTGCAACTCCGCATAGCATCAGCAACCAGGCATCTTTCCACTGGACCACGCACCAAGACTAAAAGTCAAGGATTGGCCGACCAGCTTTCACATGTCTGATATACTGACACACTGACGATTCATATGGGACTATCTGTGGATGCATCTGTCACAATCAATCCTAGGCTTTTACGCCTATTGTACTCTGACTCCAGCACGGCTCTGGCAGTATATGTATTTTTATTTTATTGACGCACTGGCAACGTGCGGCTTCAATTTCCATGTGCTAACTTAGCCGACAGTGCTGCACCCGTTAGTTTAATTTGTTGATCACCATCTCCCGGTCGGGGGATCGAACCGCCATTCTGCAACTCCGCATAGCCTCAGCAACCAGGCATCTTTCCACTGGACCACCGCACCAAGACTAAAAGTCAAGGATTGGCCGACCAGCTTTCACATGTCTGATATACTGACACACTGACGATTCATATGGGACTATCTGTGGATGCATCTGTCACAATCAATCCTAGGCTTTTACGCCTATTGTACTCTGACTCCAGCACGGCTCTGGCAGTATATGTATTTTTATTTTATTGACGCACTGGCAACGTGCGGCTTCAATTTCCATGTGCTAACTTAGCCGACAGTGCTGCACCCGTTAGTTTAATTTGTTGATCACCATCTCCCGGTTGGGGGATCGAACCGCCATTCTGCAACTCCGCATAGCATCAGCAACCAGGCATCTTTCCACTGGACCACCGCACCAAGACTAAAAGTCAAGGATTGGCCGACCAGCTTTCACATGTCTGATATACTGACACACTGACGATTCATATGAGACTATCTGTGGATGCATCTGTCACAATCAATCCTAGGCTTTTACGCCTATTGTACTCTGACTCCAGCACGGCTCTGGCAGTATATGTATTTTTATTTTATTGACGCACTGGCAATGTGCGGCTTCAATTTCCATGTGCTAACTTAGCCGACAGTACTGCACCCGTTAGTTTAATTTGTTGATCACCATCTCCCGGTTGGGGGATCGAACCGCCATTCTGCAACTCCGCATAGCATCATCAACCAGGCATCTTTCCACTGGACCACCGCACCAAGACTAAAAGTCAAGGATTGGCCGACCAGCTTTCACATGTCTGATATACTGACACACTGACGATTCATATGGGACTATCTGTGGATGCATTTGTCACAATCAATCCTAGGCTTTTACGCCTATTGTACTCTGACTCCAGCACGGCTCTGGCAGTATATGTATTTTTATTTTATTGACGCACTGGCAACGTGCGGCTTCAATTTCCATGTGCTAACTTATCCGACAGTGCTGCACCCGTTAGTTTAATTTGTTGATCACCATCTCCCGGTCGGGGGATCGAACCGCCATTCTGCAACTCCGCAAAGCATCAGCAACCAGGCATCTTTCCACTGGACCACCGCACCAAGACTAAAAGTCAAGGAATGGCCGACCAGCTTTCACATGTCTGATATACTGACACACTGACGATTCATATGGGACTATCTGTGGATGCATCTGTCACAATCAATCCTAGGCTTTTACGCCTATTGTACTCTGACTCCAGCACGGCTCTGGCAGTATATGTATTTTCATTTTATTGACGCACTGGCAACGTGCGGCTTCAATTTCCATGTGCTAACTTAGCCGACAGTGCTGCACCCGTTAGTTTAATTTGTTGATCACCATCTCCCGGTCGGGGGATCGAACCGCCATTCTGCAACTCCGCATAGCCTCAGCAACCAGGCATCTTTCCACTGGACCACCGCACCAAGACTAAAAGTCAAGGATTGGCCGACCAGCTTTCACATGTCTGATATACTGACACACTGACGATTCATATGGGACTATCTGTGGATGCATCTGTCACAATCAATACTAGGCTTTTACGCCTATTGTACTCTGACTCCAGCACGGCTCTGGCAGTATATGTATTTTTATTTTATTGACGCACTGGCAACGTGCGGCTTCAATTTCCATGTGCTAACTTAGCCGACAGTGCTGCACCCGTTAGTTTAATTTGTTGATCACCATCTCCCGGTTGGGGGATCGAACCGCCATTCTGCAACTCCGCATAGCATCAGCAACCAGGCATCTTTCCACTGGACCACCGCACCAAGACTAAAAGTCAAGGAATGGCCGACCAGCTTTCACATGTCTGATATACTGACACACTGACGATTCATATGGGACTATCTGTGGATGCATCTGTCACAATCAATCCTAGGCTTTTACGCCTATTGTACTCTGACTCCAGCACGGCTCTGGCAGTATATGTATTTTTATTTTATTGACGCACTGGCAACGTGCGGCTTCAATTTCCATGTGCTAACTTATCCGACAGTGCTGCACCCGTTAGTTTAATTTGTTGATCACCATCTCCCGGTCGGGGGATCGAACCGCCATTCTGCAACTCCGCATAGCATCAGCAACCAGGCATCTTTCCACTGGACCACGCACCAAGACTAAAAGTCAAGGATTGGCCGACCAGCTTTCACATGTCTGATATACTGACACACTGACGATTCATATGGGACTATCTGTGGATGCATCTGTCACAATCAATCCTAGGCTTTTACGCCTATTGTACTCTGACTCCAGCACGGCTCTGGCAGTATATGTATTTTTATTTTATTGACGCACTGGCAACGTGCGGCTTCAATTTCCATGTGCTAACTTAGCCGACAGTGCTGCACCCGTTAGTTTAATTTGTTGATCACCATCTCCCGGTCGGGGGATCGAACCGCCATTCTGCAACTCCGCATAGCCTCAGCAACCAGGCATCTTTCCACTGGACCACCGCACCAAGACTAAAAGTCAAGGATTGGCCGACCAGCTTTCACATGTCTGATATACTGACACACTGACGATTCATATGGGACTATCTGTGGATGCATCTGTCACAATCAATCCTAGGCTTTTACGCCTATTGTACTCTGACTCCAGCACGGCTCTGGCAGTATATGTATTTTTATTTTATTGACGCACTGGCAACGTGCGGCTTCAATTTCCATGTGCTAACTTAGCCGACAGTGCTGCACCCGTTAGTTTAATTTGTTGATCACCATCTCCCGGTTGGGGGATCGAACCGCCATTCTGCAACTCCGCATAGCATCAGCAACCAGGCATCTTTCCACTGGACCACCGCACCAAGACTAAAAGTCAAGGAATGGCCGACCAGCTTTCACATGTCTGATATACTGACACACTGACGATTCATATGGGACTATCTGTGGATGCATCTGTCACAATCAATCCTAGGCTTTTACTCCTATTGTACTCTGACTCCAGCACGGCTCTGGCAGTATATGTATTTTCATTTTATTGACGCACTGGCAACGTGCGGCTTCAATTTCCATGTGCTAACTTAGCCGACAGTGCTGCACCCATTAGTTTAATTTGTTGATCACCATCTCCCGGTCGGGGGATCGAACCGCCATTCTGCAACTCCGCATAGCATCAGCAACCAGGCATCTTTCCACTGGACCACCGCACCAAGACTAAAAGTCAAGGATTGGCCGACCAGCTTTCACATGTCTGATATACTGACACACTGACGATTCATATGGGACTATCTGTGGATGCATCTGTCACAATCAATCCTAGGCTTTTACGCCTATTGTACTCTGACTCCAGCACGGCTCTGGCAGTATATGTATTTTTATTTTATTGACGCACTGGCAATGTGCGGCTTCAATTTCCATGTGCTAACTTAGCCGACAGTACTGCACCCGTTAGTTTAATTTGTTGATCACCATCTCCCGGTTGGGGGATCGAACCGCCATTCTGCAACTCCGCATAGCATCATCAACCAGGCATCTTTCCACTGGACCACCGCACCAAGACTAAAAGTCAAGGATTGGCCGACCAGCTTTCACATGTCTGATATACTGACACACTGACGATTCATATGGGACTATCTGTGGATGCATTTGTCACAATCAATCCTAGGCTTTTACGCCTATTGTACTCTGACTCCAGCACGGCTCTGGCAGTATATGTATTTTTATTTTATTGACGCACTGGCAACGTGCGGCTTCAATTTCCATGTGCTAACTTATCCGACAGTGCTGCACCCGTTAGTTTAATTTGTTGATCACCATCTCCCGGTCGGGGGATCGAACCGCCATTCTGCAACTCCGCAAAGCATCAGCAACCAGGCATCTTTCCACTGGACCACCGCACCAAGACTAAAAGTCAAGGAATGGCCGACCAGCTTTCACATGTCTGATATACTGACACACTGACGATTCATATGGGACTATCTGTGGATGCATCTGTCACAATCAATCCTAGGCTTTTACGCCTATTGTACTCTGACTCCAGCACGGCTCTGGCAGTATATGTATTTTCATTTTATTGACGCACTGGCAACGTGCGGCTTCAATTTCCATGTGCTAACTTAGCCGACAGTGCTGCACCCGTTAGTTTAATTTGTTGATCACCATCTCCCGGTCGGGGGATCGAACCGCCATTCTGCAACTCCGCATAGCATCAGCAACCAGGCATCTTTCCACTGGACCACCGCACCAAGACTAAAAGTCAAGGATTGGCCGACCAGCTTTCACATGTCTGATATACTGACACACTGACGATTCATATGGGACTATCTGTGGATGCATCTGTCACAATCAATCCTAGGCTTTTACGCCTATTGTACTCTGACTTCAGCACGGCTCTGGCAGTATATGTATTTTTATTTTATTGACGCACTGGCAATGTGCGGCTTCAATTTCCATGTGCTAACTTAGCCGACAGTACTGCACCCGTTAGTTTAATTTGTTGATCACCATCTCCCGGTCGGGGGATCGAACCGCCATTCTGCAACTCCGCATAGCATCATCAACCAGGCATCTTTCCACTGGACCACCGCACCAAGACTAAAAGTCAAGGATTGGCCGACCAGCTTTCACATGTCTGATATACTGACACACTGACGATTCATATGGGACTATCTGTGGATGCATTTGTCACAATCAATCCTAGGCTTTTACGCCTATTGTACTCTGACTCCAGCACGGCTCTGGCAGTATATGTATTTTTATTTTATTGACGCACTGGCAACGTGCGGCTTCAATTTCCATGTGCTAACTTATCCGACAGTGCTGCACCCGTTAGTTTAATTTGTTGATCACCATCTCCCGGTCGGGGGATCGAACCGCCATTCTGCAACCCCGCATAGCATCAGCAACCAGGCATCTTTCCACTGGACCACCGCACCAAGACTAAAAGTCAAGGAATGGCCGACCAGCTTTCACATGTCTGATATACTGACACACTGACGATTCATATGGGACTATCTGTGGATGCATCTGTCACAATCAATCCTAGGCTTTTACGCCTATTGTACTCTGACTCCAGCACGGCTCTGGCAGTATATGTATTTTTATTTTATTGACGCACTGGCAACGTGCGGCTTCAATTTCCATGTGCTAACTTATCCGACAGTGCTGCACCCGTTAGTTTAATTTGTTGATCACCATCTCCCGGTCGGGGGATCGAACCGCCATTCTGCAACTCCGCATAGCATCAGCAACCAGGCATCTTTCCACTGGACCACGCACCAAGACTAAAAGTCAAGGATTGGCCGACCAGCTTTCACATGTCTGATATACTGACACACTGACGATTCATATGGGACTATCTGTGGATGCATCTGTCACAATCAATCCTAGGCTTTTACGCCTATTGTACTCTGACTCCAGCACGGCTCTGGCAGTATATGTATTTTTATTTTATTGACGCACTGGCAACGTGCGGCTTCAATTTCCATGTGCTAACTTAGCCGACAGTGCTGCACCCGTTAGTTTAATTTGTTGATCACCATCTCCCGGTCGGGGGATCGAACCGCCATTCTGCAACTCCGCATAGCCTCAGCAACCAGGCATCTTTCCACTGGACCACCGCACCAAGACTAAAAGTCAAGGATTGGCCGACCAGCTTTCACATGTCTGATATACTGACACACTGACGATTCATATGGGACTATCTGTGGATGCATCTGTCACAATCAATCCTAGGCTTTTACGCCTATTGTACTCTGACTCCAGCACGGCTCTGGCAGTATATGTATTTTTATTTTATTGACGCACTGGCAACGTGCGGCTTCAATTTCCATGTGCTAACTTAGCCGACAGTGCTGCACCCGTTAGTTTAATTTGTTGATCACCATCTCCCGGTTGGGGGATCGAACCGCCATTCTGCAACTCCGCATAGCATCAGCAACCAGGCATCTTTCCACTGGACCACCGCACCAAGACTAAAAGTCAAGGAATGGCCGACCAGCTTTCACATGTCTGATATACTGACACACTGACGATTCATATGGGACTATCTGTGGATGCATCTGTCACAATCAATCCTAGGCTTTTACTCCTATTGTACTCTGACTCCAGCACGGCTCTGGCAGTATATGTATTTTCATTTTATTGACGCACTGGCAACGTGCGGCTTCAATTTCCATGTGCTAACTTAGCCGACAGTGCTGCACCCATTAGTTTAATTTGTTGATCACCATCTCCCGGTCGGGGGATCGAACCGCCATTCTGCAACTCCGCATAGCATCAGCAACCAGGCATCTTTCCACTGGACCACCGCACCAAGACTAAAAGTCAAGGATTGGCCGACCAGCTTTCACATGTCTGATATACTGACACACTGACGATTCATATGGGACTATCTGTGGATGCATCTGTCACAATCAATCCTAGGCTTTTACGCCTATTGTACTCTGACTCCAGCACGGCTCTGGCAGTATATGTATTTTTATTTTATTGACGCACTGGCAATGTGCGGCTTCAATTTCCATGTGCTAACTTAGCCGACAGTACTGCACCCGTTAGTTTAATTTGTTGATCACCATCTCCCGGTTGGGGGATCGAACCGCCATTCTGCAACTCCGCATAGCATCATCAACCAGGCATCTTTCCACTGGACCACCGCACCAAGACTAAAAGTCAAGGATTGGCCGACCAGCTTTCACATGTCTGATATACTGACACACTGACGATTCATATGGGACTATCTGTGGATGCATTTGTCACAATCAATCCTAGGCTTTTACGCCTATTGTACTCTGACTCCAGCACGGCTCTGGCAGTATATGTATTTTTATTTTATTGACGCACTGGCAACGTGCGGCTTCAATTTCCATGTGCTAACTTATCCGACAGTGCTGCACCCGTTAGTTTAATTTGTTGATCACCATCTCCCGGTCGGGGGATCGAACCGCCATTCTGCAACTCCGCAAAGCATCAGCAACCAGGCATCTTTCCACTGGACCACCGCACCAAGACTAAAAGTCAAGGAATGGCCGACCAGCTTTCACATGTCTGATATACTGACACACTGACGATTCATATGGGACTATCTGTGGATGCATCTGTCACAATCAATCCTAGGCTTTTACGCCTATTGTACTCTGACTCCAGCACGGCTCTGGCAGTATATGTATTTTCATTTTATTGACGCACTGGCAACGTGCGGCTTCAATTTCCATGTGCTAACTTAGCCGACAGTGCTGCACCCGTTAGTTTAATTTGTTGATCACCATCTCCCGGTCGGGGGATCGAACCGCCATTCTGCAACTCCGCATAGCATCAGCAACCAGGCATCTTTCCACTGGACCACCGCACCAAGACTAAAAGTCAAGGATTGGCCGACCAGCTTTCACATGTCTGATATACTGACACACTGACGATTCATATGGGACTATCTGTGGATGCATCTGTCACAATCAATCCTAGGCTTTTACGCCTATTGTACTCTGACTTCAGCACGGCTCTGGCAGTATATGTATTTTTATTTTATTGACGCACTGGCAATGTGCGGCTTCAATTTCCATGTGCTAACTTAGCCGACAGTACTGCACCCGTTAGTTTAATTTGTTGATCACCATCTCCCGGTCGGGGGATCGAACCGCCATTCTGCAACTCCGCATAGCATCATCAACCAGGCATCTTTCCACTGGACCACCGCACCAAGACTAAAAGTCAAGGATTGGCCGACCAGCTTTCACATGTCTGATATACTGACACACTGACGATTCATATGGGACTATCTGTGGATGCATTTGTCACAATCAATCCTAGGCTTTTACGCCTATTGTACTCTGACTCCAGCACGGCTCTGGCAGTATATGTATTTTTATTTTATTGACGCACTGGCAACGTGCGGCTTCAATTTCCATGTGCTAACTTATCCGACAGTGCTGCACCCGTTAGTTTAATTTGTTGATCACCATCTCCCGGTCGGGGGATCGAACCGCCATTCTGCAACCCCGCATAGCATCAGCAACCAGGCATCTTTCCACTGGACCACCGCACCAAGACTAAAAGTCAAGGATTGGCCGACCAGCTTTCACATGTCTGATATACTGACACACTGACGATTCATATGGGACTATCTGTGGATGCATCTGTCACAATCAATCCTAGTCTTTTACGCCTATTGTACTCTGACTCTAGCACGGCTCTGGCAGTATATGTATTTTTATTTTATTGACGCACTGGCAACGTGCGGCTTCAATTTCCATGTGCTAACTTAGCCGACAGTGCTGCACCCGTTAGTTTAATTTGTTGATCACCATCTCCCGGTCGGGGGATCGAACCGCCATTCTGCAACTCCGCATAGCCTCAGCAACCAGGCATCTTTCCACTGGACCACCGCACCAAGACTAAAAGTCAAGGATTGGCCGACCAGCTTTCACATGTCTGATATACTGACACACTGACGATTCATATGGGACTATCTGTGGATGCATCTGTCACAATCAATCCTAGGCTTTTACGCCTATTGTACTCTGACTCCAGCACGGCTCTGGCAGTATATGTATTTTTATTTTATTGACGCACTGGCAACGTGCGGCTTCAATTTCCATGTGCTAACTTAGCCGACAGTGCTGCACCCGTTAGTTTAATTTGTTGATCACCATCTCCCGGTTGGGGGATCGAACCGCCATTCTGCAACTCCGCATAGCATCAGCAACCAGGCATCTTTCCACTGGACCACCGCACCAAGACTAAAAGTCAAGGCTTGGCCGACCAGCTGCCACATGTCTGATATACTGACACACTGACGATTCATATGGGACTATCTGTGGATGCATCTGTCACAATCAATCCTAGGCTTTTACGCCTATTGTACTCTGACTCCAGCACGGCTCTGGCAGTATATGTATTTTTATTTTATTGACGCACTGGCAACGTGCGGCTTCAATTTCCATGTGCTAACTTAGCCGACAGTGCTGCACCCGTTAGTTTAATTTGTTGATCACCATCTCCCGGTCGGGGGATCGAACCGCCATTCTGCAACTCCGCATAGCATCAGCAACCAGGCATCTTTCCACTGGACCACCGCACCAAGACTAAAAGTCAAGGATTGGTCCACCAGCTTTCACATGTCTGATATACTGACACACTGACGATTCATATGGGACTATCTGTGGATGCATCTGTCACAATCAATCCTAGGCTTTTACGCCTATTGTACTCTGACTCCAGCACGGCTCTGGCAGTATATGTATTTTTATTTTATTGACGCACTGGCAACGTGCGGCTTCAATTTCCATGTGCTAACTTAGCCGACAGTGCTGCACCCGTTAGTTTAATTTGTTGATCACCATCTCCCGGTCGGGGGATCGAACCGCCATTCTGCAACTCCGCATAGCCTCAGCAACCAGGCATCTTTCCACTGGACCACCGCACCAAGACTAAAATTCAAGGATTGGCCGACCAGCTTTCACATGTCTGATATACTGACACACTGACGATTCATATGGGACTATCTGTGGATGCATCTGTCACAATCAATCCTAGGCTTTTACGCCTATTGTACTCTGACTCCAGCACGGCTCTGGCAGTATATGTATTTTTATTTTATTGACGCACTGGCAACGTGCGGCTTCAATTTCCATGTGCTAACTTAGCCGACAGTGCTGCACCCGTTAGTTTAATTTGTTGATCACCATCTCCCGGTTGGGGGATCGAACCGCCATTCTGCAACTCCACATAGCATCAGCAACCAGGCATCTTTCCACTGGACCACCGCACCAAGACTAAAAGTCAAGGCTTGGCCGACCAGCTGCCACATGTCTGATATACTGACACACTGACGATTCATATGGGACTATCTGTGGATGCATCTGTCACAATCAATCCTAGGCTTTTACGCCTATTGTACTCTGACTCCAGCACGGCTCTGGCAGTATATGTATTTTTATTTTATTGACGCACTGGCAACGTGCGGCTTCAATTTCCATGTGCTAACTTAGCCGACAGTGCTGCACCCGTTAGTTTAATTTGTTGATCACCATCTCCCGGTCGGGGGATCGAACCGCCATTCTGCAACTCCGCATAGCATCAGCAACCAGGCATCTTTCCACTGGACCACCGCACCAAGACTAAAAGTCAAGGATTGGTCCACCAGCTTTCACATGTCTGATATACTGACACACTGACGATTCATATGGGACTATCTGTGGATGCATCTGTCACAATCAATCCTAGGCTTTTACGCCTATTGTACTCTGACTCCAGCACGGCTCTGGCAGTATATGTATTTTTATTTTATTGACGCACTGGCAACGTGCGGCTTCAATTTCCATGTGCTAACTTAGCCGACAGTGCTGCACCCGTTAGTTTAATTTGTTGATCACCATCTCCTGGTCGGGGGATCGAACCGCCATTCTGCAACTCCGCATAGCATCAGCAACCAGGCATGTTTCCACTGGACCACCGCACCAAGACTAAAAGTCAAGGATTGGCCGACCAGCTTTCACATGTCTGATATACTGACACACTGACGATTCATATGGGACTATCTGTGGATGCATCTGTCACAATCAATCCTAGGCTTTTACGCCTATTGTACTCTGACTCCAGCACGGCTCTGGCAGTATATGTATTTTTATTTTATTGACGCACTGGCAACGTGCGGCTTCAATTTCCATGTGCTAACTTAGCCGACAGTGCGGCACCCGTTAGTTTAATTTGTTGATCACCATCTCCCGGTCGGGGGATCGAACCGCCATTCTGCAACTCCGCATAGCATCAGCAACCAGGCATCTTTCCACTGGACCACCGCACCAAGACTAAAAGTCAAGGATTGGCCGACCAGCTTTCACATGTCTGATATACTGACACACTGACGATTCATATGGGACTATCTGTGGATGCATCTGTCACAATCAATCCTAGGCTTTTACGCCTATTGTACTCTGACTCCAGCACGGCTCTGGCAGTATATGTATTTTTATTTTATTGACGCATTGGCAACGTGCGGCTTCAATTTCCATGTGCTAACTTAGCCGACAGTGCTGCACCCGTTAGTTTAATTTGTTGATCACCATCTCCCGGTCGGGGGATCGAACCACCATTCTGCAACTCCGCATAGCCTCAGCAACCAGGCATCTTTCCACTGGACCACCGCACCAAGACTAAAAGTCAAGGATTGGCCGACCAGCTTTCACATGTCTGATATACTGACACACTGACGATTCATATGGGACTATCTGTGGATGCATCTGTCACAATCAATCCTAGGCTTTTACGCCTATTGTACTCTGACTCCAGCACGGCTCTGGCAGTATATGTATTTTTATTTTATTGACGCACTGGCAACGTGCGGCTTCAATTTCCATGTGCTAACTTAGCCGACAGTGCTGCACCCGTTAGTTTAATTTGTTGATCACCATCTCCCGGTTGGGGGATCGAACCGCCATTCTGCAACTCCGCATAGCATTAGCAACCAGGCATCTTTCCACTGGACCACCGCACCAAGACTAAAAGTCAAGGCTTGGCCGACCAGCTGCCACATGTCTGATATACTGACACACTGACGATTCATATGGGACTATCTGTGGATGCATCTGTCACAATCAATCCTAGGCTTTTACGCCTATTGTACTCTGACTCCAGCACGGCTCTGGCAGTATATGTATTTTTATTTTATTGACGCACTGGCAACGTGCGGCTTCAATTTCCATGTGCTAACTTAGCCGACAGTGCTGCACCCGTTAGTTTAATTTGTTGATCACCATCTCCCGGTCGGGGGATCGAACCGCCATTCTGCAACTCCGCATAGCATCAGCAACCAGGCATCTTTCCACTGGACCACCGCACCAAGACTAAAAGTCAAGGATTGGTCCACCAGCTTTCACATGTCTGATATACTGACACACTGACGATTCATATGGGACTATCTGTGGATGCATCTGTCACAATCAATCCTAGGCTTTTACGCCTATTGTACTCTGACTCCAGCACGGCTCTGGCAGTATATGTATTTTTATTTTATTGACGCACTGGCAACGTGCGGCTTCAATTTCCATGTGCTAACTTAGCCGACAGTGCTGCACCCGTTAGTTTAATTTGTTGATCACCATCTCCTGGTCGGGGGATCGAACCGCCATTCTGCAACTCCGCATAGCATCAGCAACCAGGCATGTTTCCACTGGACCACCGCACCAAGACTAAAAGTCAAGGATTGGCCGACCAGCTTTCACATGTCTGATATACTGACACACTGACGATTCATATGGGACTATCTGTGGATGCATCTGTCACAATCAATCCTAGGCTTTTACGCCTATTGTACTCTGACTCCAGCACGGCTCTGGCAGTATATGTATTTTTATTTTATTGACGCACTGGCAACGTGCGGCTTCAATTTCCATGTGCTAACTTAGCCGACAGTGCGGCACCCGTTAGTTTAATTTGTTGATCACCATCTCCCGGTCGGGGGATCGAACCGCCATTCTGCAACTCCGCATAGCATCAGCAACCAGGCATCTTTCCACTGGACCACCGCACCAAGACTAAAAGTCAAGGATTGGCCGACCAGCTTTCACATGTCTGATATACTGACACACTGACGATTCATATGGGACTATCTGTGGATGCATCTGTCACAATCAATCCTAGGCTTTTACGCCTATTGTACTCTGACTCCAGCACGGCTCTGGCAGTATATGTATTTTTATTTTATTGACGCATTGGCAACGTGCGGCTTCAATTTCCATGTGCTAACTTAGCCGACAGTGCTGCACCCGTTAGTTTAATTTGTTGATCACCATCTCCCGGTCGGGGGATCGAACCACCATTCTGCAACTCCGCATAGCATCAGCAACCAGGCATCTTTCCACTGGACCACCGCACCAAGACTAAAAGTCAAGGATTGGCTGACCAGCTTTCACATGTCTGATATACTGACACACTGACGATTCATATGGGACTATCTGTGGATGCATCTGTCACAATCAATCCTAGGCTTTTACGCCTATTGTACTCTGACTCCAGCACGGCTCTGGCAGTATATGTATTTTTATTTTATTGACGCACTGGCAACGTGCGGCTTCAATTTCCATGTGCTAACTTAGCCGACAGTGCGGCACCCGTTAGTTTAATTTGTTGATCACCATCTCCCGGTCGGGGGATCGAACCACCATTCTGCAACTCCGCATAGCATCAGCAACCAGGCATCTTTCCACTGGACCACCGCACCAAGACTAAAAGTCAAGGATTGGCCGACCAGCTTTCACATGTCTGATATACTGACACACTGACGATTCATATGGGACTATCTGTGGATGCATCTGTCACAATCAATCCTAGGCTTTTACGCCTATTGTACTCTGACTCCAGCACGGCTCTGGCAGTATATGTATTTTTATTTTATTGACGCACTGGCAACGTGCGGCTTCAATTTCCATGTGCTAACTTAGCCGACAGTGCTGCACCCGTTAGTTTAATTTGTTGATCACCATCTCCCGGTCGGGGGATCGAACCGCCATTCTGCAACTCCGCATAGCATCAGCAACCAGGCATCTTTCCACTGGACCACCGCACCAAGACTAAAAGTCAAGGATTGGCTGACCAGCTTTCACATGTCTGATATACTGACACACTGACGATTCATATGGGACTATCTGTGGATGCATCTGTCACAATCAATCCTAGGCTTTTACGCCTATTGTACTCTGACTCCAGCACGGCTCTGGCAGTATATGTATTTTTATTTTATTGACGCACTGGCAACGTGCGGCTTCAATTTCCATGTGCTAACTTAGCCGACAGTGCTGCACCCGTTAGTTTAATTTGTTGATCACCATCTCCCGGTCGGGGGATCGAACCGCCATTCTGCAACTCCGCATAGCATCAGCAACCAGGCATCTTTCCACTTGATCACCGCACCAAGACTAAAAGTCAAGGATTGGCCGACCAGCTTTCACATGTCTGATATACTTACACACTGACGATTCATATGGGACTATCTGTGGATGCATCTGTCACAATCAATCCTAGGCTTTTACGCCTATTGTACTCTGACTCTAGCACGGCTCTGGCAGTATATGTATTTTTATTTTATTGACGCACTGGCAACGTGCGGCTTCAATTTCCATGTGCTAACTTAGCCGACAGTGCGGCACCCGTTAGTTTAATTTGTTGATCACCATCTCCCGGTCGGGGGATCGAACCGCCATTCTGCAACTCCGCATAGCATCAGCAACCAGGCATCTTTCCACTGGACCACCGCACCAAGACTAAAAGTCAAGGATTGGCCGACCAGCTTTCACATGTCTGATATACTGACACACTGACGATTCATATGGGACTATCTGTGGATGCATCTGTCACAATCAATCCTAGGCTTTTACGCCTATTGTACTCTGACTCCAGCACGGCTCTGGCAGTATATGTATTTTTATTTTATTGACGCACTGGCAACGTGCGGCTTCAATTTCCATGTGCTAACTTAGCCGACAGTGCTGCACCCGTTAGTTTAATTTGTTGATCACCATCTCCCGGTCGGGGGATCGAACCGCCATTCTGCAACTCCGCATAGCATCAGCAACCAGGCATCTTTCCACTGGCCCACCGCACCAAGACTAAAAGTCAAGGATTGGCCGACCAGCTTTCACATGTCTGATATACTGACACACTGACGATTCATATGGGACTATCTGTGGATGCATCTGTCACAATCAATCCTAGGCTTTTACGCCTATTGTACTCTGACTCCAGCACGGCTCTGGCAGTATATGTATTTTTATTTTATTGACGCATTGGCAACGTGCGGCTTCAATTTCCATGTGCTAACTTAGCCGACAGTGCTGCACCCGTTAGTTTAATTTGTTGATCACCATCTCCCGGTCGGGGGATCGAACCGCCATTCTGCAACTCCGCATAGCATCAGCAACCAGGCATCTTTCCACTGGACCACCGCAAAAAGACTAAAAGTCAAGGATTGGCTGACCAGCTTTCACATGTCTGATATACTGACACACTGACGATTCATATGGGATTATCTGTGGATGCATCTGTCACAATCAATCCTAGGCTTTTACGCCTATTGTACTCTGACTCCAGCACGGCTCTGGCAGTATATGTATTTTTATTTTATTGACGCACTGGCAACGTGCGGCTTCAATTTCCATGTGCTAACTTAGCCGACAGGGCTGCACCCGTTAGTTTAATTTGTTGATCACCATCTCCCGGTCGGGGGATCGAACCGCCATTCTGCAACTCCGCATAGCATCAGCAACCAGGCATCTTTCCACTGGACCACCGCACCAAGACTAAAAGTCAAGGATTGGCCGACCAGCTTTCACATGTCTGATATACTGACACACTGATGATTCATATGGGACTATCTGTGGATGCATCTGTCACAATCAATCCTAGGCTTTTACGCCTATTGTACTCTGACTCCAGCACGGCTCTGGCAGTATATGTATTTTTATTTTATTGACGCACTGGCAACGTGCGGCTTCAATTTCCATGTGCTAACTTAGCCGACAGTGCTGCACCCGTTAGTTTAATTTGTTGATCACCATCTCCCGGTCGGGGGATCGAACCGCCATTCTGCAACTCCGCATAGCATCAGCAACCAGGCATCTTTCCACCGGACCACCGCACCAAGACTAAAAGTTAAGGATTGGCCGACCAGCTTTCACATGTCTGATATACTGACACACTGACGATTCATATGGGACTATCTGTGGATGCATCTGTCACAATCAATCCTAGGCTTTTACGCCTATTGTACTCTGACTCCAGCACGGCTCTGGCAGTATATGTATTTTTATTTTATTGATGCACTCGCAACGTGCGGCTTCAATTTCCATGTGCTAACTTAGCCGACAGTGCTGCACCCGTTAGTTTAATTGGTTGATCACCATCTCCCGGTCGGGGGATCCAACCGCCATTCTGCAACTCTGCATAGCATCAGCAACCAGGCATCTTTCCACTGGACCACCGCACCAAGACTAAAAGTCAAGGATTGGCCGACCAGCTTTCACATGTCTGATATACTGACACACTGACGATTCATATGGGACTATCTGTGGATGCATCTGTCACAATCAATCCTAGGCTTTTACGCCTATTGTACTCTGACTCCAGCACGGCTCTGGCAGTATATGTATTTTTATTTTATTGACGCACTGGCAACGTGCGGCTTCAATTTCCATGTGCTAACTTAGCCGACAGTGCTGCACCCGTTAGTTTAATTTGTTGATCACCATCTCCCGGTCGGGGGATCGAACCGCAATTCTGCAACTCCGCATAGCATCAGCAACCAGGCATCTTTCCACTGGCCCACCGCACCAAGACTAAAAGTCAAGGATTGGCCGACCAGCTTTCCATGTCTGATATACTGACACACTGACGATTCATATGGGACTATCTGTGGATGCATCTGTCACAATCAATCCTAGGCTTTTACGCCTATTGTACTCTGACTCCAGCACGGCTCTGGCAGTATATGTATTTTTATTTTATTGACGCATTGGCAACGTGTGGCTTCAATTTCCATGTGCTAACTTAGCCGACAGTGCTGCGCCCGTTAGTTTAATTTGTTGATCACCATCTCCCGGTCGGGGGATCGAACCGCCATTCTGCAACTCCGCATAGCATCAGCAACCAGGCATCTTTCCACTGGACCACCGCACCAAGACTAAAAGTCAAGGATTGGCCGACCAGCTTTCACATGTCTGATATACTGACACACTGACGATTCATATGGGACTATCTGTGGATGCATCTGTCACAATCAATCCTAGGCTTTTACGCCTATTGTACTCTGACTCCAGCACGGCTCTGGCAGTATATGTATTTTTATTTTATTGACGCACTGGCAACGTGCGGCTTCAATTTCCATGTGCTAACTTAGCCGACAGTGCTGCACCCGTTTGTTTAATTTGTTGATCACCATCTCCCGGTCGGGGGATCGAACCGCCATTCTGCAACTCCGCATAGCATCAGCAACCAGGCATCTTTCCACTGGACCACCGCACCAAGACTAAAAGTCAAGGATTGGCCGACCAGCTTTCACATGTCTGATATACTGACACACTGACGATTCATATTGGACTATCTGTGGATGCATCTGTCACAATCAATCCTAGGCTTTTACGCCTATTGTACTCTGACTCCAGCACGGCTCTGGCAGTATATGTATTTTTATTTTATTGACGCACTGGCAACATGCGGCTTCAATTTCCATGTGCTAACTTAGCCGACAGTGCTGCACCCGTTAGTTTAATTTGTTGATCACCATCTCCCGGTCGGGGGATCGAACCGCCATTCTGCAACTCCGCATAGCATCAGCAACCAGGCATCTTTCCACTGGACCACCGCACCAAGACTAAAAGTCAAGGATTGGCCGACCAGCTTTCACATGTCTGATATACTGACACACTGACGATTCATATGGGACTATCTGTGGATGCATTTGTCACAATCAATCCTAGGCTTTTACGCCTATTGTACTCTGACTCCAGCACGGCTCTGGCAGTATATGTATTTTTATTTTATTGACGCACTGGCAACGTGCGGCTTCAATTTCCATGTGCTAACTTAGCCGACAGTGCTGCACCCATTAGTTTAATTTGTTGATCACCATCTCCCGGTCGGGGGATCGAACCGCCATTCTGCAACTCCGCATAGCATCAGCAACCAGGCATCTTTCCACTGGACCACCGCACCAAGACTAAAAGTCAAGGATTGGCCGACCAGCTTTCACATGTCTGATATACTGACACACTGACGATTCATATGGGACTATCTGTGGATGCATCTGTCACAATCAATCCTAGGCTTTTACGCCTATTGTACTCTGACTCCAGCACGGCTCTGGCAGTATATGTATTTTTATTTTATTGACGCACTGGCAACGTGCGGCTTCAATTTCCATGTGCTAACTTAGCCGACAGTGCTGCACCCGTTTGTTTAATTTGTTGATCACCATCTCCCGGTCGGGGGATCGAACCGCCATTCTGCAACTCCGCATAGCATCAGCAACCAGGCATCTTTCCACTGGACCACCGCACCAAGACTAAAAGTCAAGGATTGGCCGACCAGCTTTCACATGTCTGATATACTGACACACTGACGATTCATATTGGACTATCTGTGGATGCATCTGTCACAATCAATCCTAGGCTTTTACGCCTATTGTACTCTGACTCCAGCACGGCTCTGGCAGTATATGTATTTTTATTTTATTGACGCACTGGCAACATGCGGCTTCAATTTCCATGTGCTAACTTAGCCGACAGTGCTGCACCCGTTAGTTTAATTTGTTGATCACCATCTCCCGGTCGGGGGATCGAACCGCCATTCTGCAACTCCGCATAGCATCAGCAACCAGGCATCTTTCTACTGGACCACCGCACCAAGACTAAAAGTCAAGGATTGGCCGACCAGCTTTCACATGTCTGATATACTGACACACTGACGATTCATATGGGACTATCTGTGGATGCATTTGTCACAATCAATCCTAGGCTTTTACGCCTATTGTACTCTGACTCCAGCACGGCTCTGGCAGTATATGTATTTTTATTTTATTGACGCACTGGCAACGTGCGGCTTCAATTTCCATGTGCTAACTTAGCCGACAGTGCTGCACCCATTAGTTTAATTTGTTGATCACCATCTCCCGGTCGGGGGATCGAACCGCCATTCTGCAACTCCGCATAGCATCAGCAACCAGGCATCTTTCCACTGGACCACCGCACCAAGACTAAAAGTCAAGGATTGGCCGACCAGCTTTCACATGTCTGATATACTGACACACTGACGATTCATATGGGACTATCTGTGGATGCATCTGTCACAATCAATCCTAGGCTTTTACGCCTATTGTACTCTGACTCCAGCACGGCTCTGGCAGTATATGTATTTTTATTTTATTGACGCATTGGCAACGTGCGGCTTCAATTTCCATGTGCTAACTTAGCCGACAGTGCTGCACCCGTTAGTTTAATTTGTTGATCACCATCTCCCGGTCGGGGGATCGAACCGCCATTCTGCAACTCCGCATAGCATCAGCAACCAGGCATCTTTCCACTGGACCACCGCACCAAGACTAAAAGTCAAGGATTGGCCGACCAGCTTTCACATGTCTGATATACTGACACACTGACGATTCATATGGGACTATCTGTGGATGCATCTGTCACAATCAATCCTAGGCTTTTACGCCTATTGTACTCTGACTCCAGCACGGCTCTGGCAGTATATGTATTTTTATTTTATTGACGCATTGGCAACGTGCGGCTTCAATTTCCATGTGCTAACTTAGCCGACAGTGCTGCACCCGTTAGTTTAATTTGTTGATCACCATCTCCCGGTCGGGGGATCGAACCGCCATTCTGCAACTCCGCATAGCATCAGCAACCAGGCATCTTTCCACTGGACCACCGCACCAAGACTAAAAGTCAAGGATTGGCCGACCAGCTTTCACATGTCTGATATACTGACACACTGACGATTCATATGGGACTATCTGTGGATGCATCTGTCACAATCAATCCTAGGCTTTTACGCCTATTGTACTCTGACTCCAGCACGGCTCTGTCAGTATATGTATTTTTATTTTATTGACGCACTGGCAACGTGCGGCTTCAATTTCCATGTGCTAACTTAGCCGACAGTGCTGCACCCGTTAGTTTAATTTGTTGATCACCATCTCCCGGTCGGGGGTATCGAACCGCCATTCTGCAACTCCGCATAGCATCAGCAACCAGGCATCTTTCCACTGGACCACCGCAAAAAGACTAAAAGTCAAGGATTGGCTGACCAGCTTTCACATGTCTGATATACTGACACACTGACGATTCATATGGGATTATCTGTGGATGCATCTGTCACAATCAATCCTAGGCTTTTACGCCTATTGTACTCTGACTCCAGCACGGCTCTGGCAGTATATGTATTTCTATTTTATTGACGCACTGGCAACGTGCGGCTTCAATTTCCATGTGCTAACTTAGCCGACAGTGCTGCACCCGTTAGTTTAATTTGTTGATCACCATCTCCCGGTCGGGGGATCGAACCGCCATTCTGCAACTCCGCATAGCATCAGCAACCAGGCATCTTTCCACTGGACCACCGCACCAAGACTAAAAGTCAAGGATTGGCCGACCAGCTTTCACATGTCTGATATACTGACACACTGACGATTCATATGGGACTATCTGTGGATGCATCTGTCACAATCAATCCTAGGCTTTTACGCCTATTGTACTCTGACTCCAGCACGGCTCTGGCAGTATATGTATTTTTATTTTATTGACGCACTGGCAACGTGCGGCTTCAATTTCCATGTGCTAACTTAGCCGACAGTGCTGCACCCGTTAGTTTAATTTGTTGATCACCATCTCCCGGTCGGGGGATCGAACCGCCATTCTGCAACTCAGCATAGCATCAGCAACCAGGCATCTTTCCACTGGACCACCGCACCAAGACTAAAAGTTAAGGATTGGCCGACCAGCTTTCACATGTCTGATATACTGACACACTGACGATTCATATGGGACTATCTGTGGATGCATCTGTCACAATCAATCCTAGGCTTTTACGCCTATTGTACTCTGACTCCAGCACGGCTCTGGCAGTATATGTATTTTTATTTTATTGATGCACTGGCAACGTGCGGCTTCAATTTCCATGTGCTAACTTAGCCGACAGTGCTGCACCCGTTAGTTTAATTTGTTGATCACCATCTCCCGGTCGGGGGATCCAACCGCCATTCTGCAACTCTGCATAGCATCAGCAACCAGGCATCTTTCCACTGGACCACCGCACCAAGACTAAAAGTCAAGGATTGGCCGACCAGCTTTCACATGTCTGATATACTGACACACTGACGATTCATATGGGACTATCTGTGGATGCATCTGTCACAATCAATCCTAGGCTTTTACGCCTATTGTACTCTGACTCCAGCACGGCTCTGGCAGTATATGTATTTTTATTTTATTGACGCACTGGCAATGTGCGGCTTCAATTTCCATGTGCTAACTTAGCCGACAGTGCTGCACCCGTTAGTTTAATTTGTTGATCACCATCTCCCGGTCGGGGGATCGAACCGCCATTCTGCAACTCCGCATAGCATCAGCAACCAGGCATCTTTCCACTGGACCACCGCACCAAGACTAAAAGTCAAGGATTGGCCGACCAGCTTTCACATGTCTGATATACTGACACACTGACGATTCATATGGGACTATCTGTGGATGCATCTGTCACAATCAATCCTAGGCTTTTACGCCTATTGTACTCTGACTCCAGCACGGCTCTGGCAGTATATGTATTTTTATTTTATTGACGCACTGGCAACGTGCGGCTTCAATTTCCATGTGCTAACTTAGCCGACAGTGCTGCACCCGTTAGTTTAATTTGTTGATCACATTCTCCCGGTCGGGTGATCGAACCGCCATTCTGCAACTCCACATAGCATCAGCAACCAGGCATCTTTCCACTGGCCCACCGCACCAAGACTAAAAGTCAAGGATTGGCCGACCAGCTTTCACATGTCTGATATACTGACACACTGACGATTCATATGGGACTATCTGTGGATGCATCTGTCACAATCAATCCTAGGCTTTTACGCCTATTGTACTCTGACTCCAGCACGGCTCTGGCAGAATATGTATTTTTATTTTATTGACGCATTGGCAACGTGCGGCTTCAATTTCCATGTGCTAACTTAGCCGACAGTGCTGCACCCGTTAGTTTAATTTGTTGATCACCATCTCCCGGTCGGGGGATCGAACCGCCATTCTGCAACTCCGCATAGCATCAGCAACCAGGCATCTTTCCACTGGACCACCGCACCAAGACTAAAAGTCAAGGATTGGCCGACCAGCTTTCACATGTCTGATATACTGACACACTGACGATTCATATGGGACTATCTGTGGATGCATCTGTCACAATCAATCCTAGGCTTTTACGCCTATTGTACTCTGACTCCAGCACGGCTCTGGCAGTATATGTATTTTTATTTTATTGACGCACTGGCAACGTGCGGCTTCAATTTCCATGTGCTAACTTAGCCGACAGTGCTGCACCCGTTAGTTTAATTTGTTGATCACCATCTCCCGGTCGGGGGATCGAACCGCCATTCTGCAACTCCGCATAGCATCAGCAACCAGGCATCTTTCCACTGGACCACCGCACCAAGACTAAAAGTCAAGGATTGGCCGACCACCTTTCACATGTCTGATATACTGACACACTGACGATTCATATGGGACTATCTGTGGATGCATCTGTCACAATCAATCCTAGGCTTTTACGCCTATTGTACTCTGACTCCAGCATGGCTCTGGCAGTATATGTATTTTTATTTTATTGACGCACTGGCAACGTGCGGCTTCAATTTCCATGTGCTAACTTAGCCGACAGTGCTGCACCCGTTAGTTTAATTTGTTGATCACCATCTCCCGGTCGGGTGATCGAACCGCCATTCTGCAACTCCACATAGCATCAGCAACCAGGCATCTTTCCACTGGCCCACCGCACCAAGACTAAAAGTCAAGGATTGGCCGACCAGCTTTCACATGTCTGATATACTGACACACTGACGATTCATATGGGACTATCTGTGGATGCATCTGTCACAATCAATCCTAGGCTTTTACGCCTATTGTACTCTGACTCCAGCACGGCTCTGGCAGTATATGTATTTTTATTTTATTGACGCATTGGCAACGTGCGGCTTCAATTTCCATGTGCTAACTTAGCCGACAGTGCTGCACCCGTTAGTTTATTTTGTTGATCACCATCTCCCGGTCGGGGGATCGATCCGCCATTCTGCAACTCCGCATAGCATCAGCAACCAGGCATCTTTCCACTGGACCACCGCACCAAGACTAAAAGTCAAGGATTGGCCAGCAGCTTTCACATGTCTGATATACTGACACACTGACGATTCATATGGGACTATCTGTGGATGCATCTGTCACAATCAATCCTAGGCTTTTACGCCTATTGTACTCTGACTCCAGCACGGCTCTGGCAGTATATGTATTTTTATTTTATTGACGCACTGGCAACGTGCGGCTTCAATTTCCATGTGCTAACTTAGCCGACAGTGCTGCACCCGTTAGTTTAATTTGTTGATCACCATCTCCCGGTCGGGGGATCGAACCGCCATTCTGCACCTCCGCATAGCATCAGCAACCAGGCATCTTTCCACTGGACCACCGCACCAAGACTAAAAGTCAAGGATTGGCCGACCAGCTTTCACATGTCTGATATACTGACACACTGACGATTCATATGGGACTATCTGTGGATGCATCTGTCACAATCAATCCTAGGCTTTTACGCCTATTGTACTCTGACTCCAGCACGGCTCTGGCAGTATATGTATTTTTATTTTATTGATGCACTGGCAACGTGCGGCTTCAATTTCCATGTGCTAACTTAGCCGACAGTGCTGCACCCGTTAGTTTAATTTGTTGATCACCATCTCCCGGTCGGGGGATCGAACCGCCATTCTGCAACTCCGCATAGCATCAGCAACCAGGCATCTTTCCACTGGACCACCGCACCAAGACTAAAAGTCAAGGATTGGCCGACCAGCTTTCACATGTCTGATATACTGACACACTGACGATTCATATGGGACTATCTGTGGATGCATCTGTCACAATCAATCCTAGGCTTTTACGCCTATTGTACTCTGACTCCAGCACGGCTCTGGCAGTATATGTATTTTTATTTTATTGATGCACTGGCAACGTGCGGCTTCAATTTCCATGTGCTAACTTAGCCGACAGTGCTGCACCCGTTAGTTTAATTTGTTGATCACCATCTCCCGGTCGGGGGATCGAACCGCCATTCTGCAACTCCGCATAGCATCAGCAACCAGGCATCTTTCCACTGGACCACCGCACCAAGACTAAAAGTCAAGGATTGGCCGACCAGCTTTCACATGTCTGATATACTGACACACTGACGATTCATATGGGACTATCTGTGGATGCATCTGTCACAATCAATCCTAGGCTTTTACGCCTATTGTACTCTGACTCCAGCACGGCTCTGGCAGTATATGTATTTTTATTTTATTGACGCACTGGCAACGTGCGGCTTCAATTTCCATGTGCTAACTTAGCCGACAGTGCTGCACCCGTTAGTTTAATTTGTTGATCACCATCTCCCGGTCGGGGGATCGAACCGCCATTCTGCAACTCCGCATAGCATCAGCAACCAGGCATCTTTCCACTGGACCACCGCACCAAGACTAAAAGTCAAGGATTGGCCGACCAGCTTTCACATGTCTGATATACTGACACACTGACGATTCATATGGGACTATCTGTGGATGCATCTGTCACAATCAATCCTAGGCTTTTACGCCTATTGTACTCTGACTCCAGCACGGCTCTGGCAGTATATGTATTTTTATTTTATTGATGCACTGGCAACGTGCGGCTTCAATTTCCATGTGCTAACTTAGCCGACAGTGCTGCACCCGTTAGTTTAATTTGTTGATCACCATCTCCCGGTCGGGGGAGCGAACCGCCATTCTGCAACTCCGCATAGCATCAGCAACCAGGCATCTTTCCACTGGACCACCGCACCAAGACTAAAAGTCAAGGATTGGCCGACCAGCTTTCACATGTCTGATATACTGACACACTGACGATTCATATGGGACTATCTGTGGATGCATCTGTCACAATCAATCCTAGGCTTTTACGCCTATTGTACTCTGACTCCAGCACGGCTCTGGCAGTATATGTATTTTTATTTTATTGACGCACTGGCAACGTGCGGCTTCAATTTCCATGTGCTAACTTAGCCGACAGTGCTGCACCCGTTAGTTTAATTTGTTGATCACCATCTCCCGGTCGGGGGATCTAACCGCCATTCTGCAACTCCGCATAGCATCAGCAACCAGGCATCTTTCCACTGGACCACCGCACCAAGACTAAAAGTCAAGGATTGGCCGACCAGCTTTCACATGTCTGATATACTGACACACTGACGATTCATATGGGCCTATCTGTGGATGCATCTGTCACAATCAATCATACGCTTTTACGCCTATTGTACTCTGACTCCAGCACGGCTCTGGCAGTATATGTATTTTTATTTTATTGACGCACTGGCAACGTGCGGCTTCAATTTCCATGTGCTAACTTAGCCGACAGTGCTGCACCCGTTAGTTTAATTTGTTGATCACCATCTCTCGGTCGGGGGATCGATCCGCCATTCTGCAACTCCGCATAGCATCAGCAACCAGGCATCTTTCCACCGGACCACCGCACCAAGACTAAAAGTCAAGGATTGGCCGACCAGCTTTCACATGTCTGATATACTGACACACTGACGATTCATATGGGACTATCTGTGGATGCATCTGTCACAATCAATCCTAGGCTTTTACGCCTATTGTACTCTGACTCCAGCACGGCTCTGGCAGTATATGTATTTTTATTTTATTGACGCACTGGCAACGTGCGGCTTCAATTTCCATGTGCTAACTTAGCCGACAGTGCTGCACCCGTTAGTTTAATTTGTTGATCACCATCTCCCGGTCGGGGGATCGAACCGCCATTCTGCAACTCCGCATAGCATCAGCAACCAGGCATCTTTCCACTGGACCACCGCACCAAGACTAAAAGTCAAGGATTGGCCGACCACCTTTCACATGTCTGATATACTGACACACTGACGATTCATATGGGACTATCTGTGGATGCATCTGTCACAATCAATCCTAGGCTTTTACGCCTATTGTACTCTGACTCCAACATGGCTCTGGCAGTATATGTATTTTTATTTTATTGACGCACTGGCAACGTGCGGCTTCAATTTCCATGTGCTAACTTAGCCGACAGTGCTGCACCCGTTAGTTTAATTTGTTGATCACCATCTCCCGGTCGGGTGATCGAACCGCCATTCTGCAACTCCGCATAGCATCAGCAACCAGGCATCTTTCCACTGGCCCACCGCACCAAGACTAAAAGTCAAGGATTGGCCGACCAGCTTTCACATGTCTGATATACTGACACACTGACGATTCATATGGGACTATCTGTGGATGCATCTGTCACAATCAATCCTAGGCTTTTACGCCTATTGTACTCTGACTCCAGCACGGCTCTGGCAGTATATGTATTTTTATTTTATTGACGCATTGGCAACGTGTGGCTTCAATTTCCATGTGCTAACTTAGCCGACAGTGCTGCACCCGTTAGTTTAATTTGTTGATCACCATCTCCCGGTCGGGGGATCGAACCGCCATTCTGCAACTCCGCATAGCATCAGCAACCAGGCATCTTTCCACTGGACCACCGCACCAAGACTAAAAGTCAAGGATTGGCCGACCACCTTTCACATGTCTGATATACTGACACACTGACGATTCATATGGGACTATCTGTGGATGCATCTGTCACAATCAATCCTAGGCTTTTACGCCTATTGTACTCTGACTCCAGCACGGCTCTGGCAGTATATGTATTTTTATTTTATTGACGCACTGGCAACGTGCGGCTTCAATTTCCATGTGCTAACTTAGCCGACAGTGCTGCACCCGTTAGTTTAATTTGTTGATCACCATCTCCCGGTCGGGGGATCGAACCGCCATTCTGCAACTCCGCATAGCATCAGCAACCAGGCATCTTTCCACTGGACCACCGCACCAAGACTAAAAGTCAAGGATTGGCCGACCAGCTTTCACATGTCTGATATACTGACACACTGACGATTCATATGGGACTATCTGTGGATGCATCTGTCACAATCAATCATACGCTTTTACGCCTATTGTACTCTGACTCCAGCACGGCTCTGGCAGTATATGTATTTTTATTTTATTGACGCACTGGCAACGTGCGGCTTCAATTTCCATGTGCTAACTTAGCCGACAGTGCTGCACCCGTTAGTTTAATTTGTTGATCACCATCTCTCGGTCGGGGGATCGAACCGCCATTCTGCAACTCCGCATAGCATCAGCAACCAGGCATCTTTCCACCGGACCACCGCACCAAGACTAAAAGTCAAGGATTGGCCGACCAGCTTTCACATGTCTGATATACTGACACACTGACGATTCATATGGGACTATCTGTGGATGCATCTGTCACAATCAATCCTAGGCTTTTACGCCTATTGTACTCTGACTCCAGCACGGCTCTGGCAGTATATGTATTTTTATTTTATTGACGCTCTGGCAACGTGCGGCTTCAATTTCCATGTGCTAACTTAGCCGACAGTGCTGCACCCGTTAGTTTAATTTGTTGATCACCATCTCCCGGTCGGGGGATCGAACCGCCATTCTGCAACTCCGCATAGCATCAGCAACCAGGCATCTTTCCACTGGACCACCGCACCAAGACTAAAAGTCAAGGATTGGCCGACCACCTTTCACATGTCTGATATACTGACACACTGACGATTCATATGGGACTATCTGTGGATGCATCTGTCACAATCAATCCTAGGCTTTTACGCCTATTGTACTCTGACTCCAACATGGCTCTGGCAGTATATGTATTTTTATTTTATTGACGCACTGGCAACGTGCGGCTTCAATTTCCATGTGCTAACTTAGCCGACAGTGCTGCACCCGTTAGTTTAATTTGTTGATCACCATCTCCCGGTCGGGTGATCGAACCGCCATTCTGCAACTCCGCATAGCATCAGCAACCAGGCATCTTTCCACTGGCCCACCGCACCAAGACTAAAAGTCAAGGATTGGCCGACCAGCTTTCACATGTCTGATATACTGACACACTGACGATTCATATGGGACTATCTGTGGATGCATCTGTCACAATCAATCCTAGGCTTTTACGCCTATTGTACTCTGACTCCAGCACGGCTCTGGCAGTATATGTATTTTTATTTTATTGACGCATTGGCAACGTGTGGCTTCAATTTCCATGTGCTAACTTAGCCGACAGTGCTGCACCCGTTAGTTTAATTTGTTGATCACCATCTCCCGGTCGGGGGATCGAACCGCCATTCTGCAACTCCGCATAGCATCAGCAACCAGGCATCTTTCCACTGGACCACCGCACCAAGACTAAAAGTCAAGGATTGGCCGACCACCTTTCACATGTCTGATATACTGACACACTGACGATTCATATGGGACTATCTGTGGATGCATCTGTCACAATCAATCCTAGGCTTTTACGCCTATTGTACTCTGACTCCAGCACGGCTCTGGCAGTATATGTATTTTTATTTTATTGACGCACTGGCAACGTGCGGCTTCAATTTCCATGTGCTAACTTAGCCGACAGTGCTGCACCCGTTAGTTTAATTTGTTGATCACCATCTCCCGGTCGGGGGATCGAACCGCCATTCTGCAACTCCGCATAGCATCAGCAACCAGGCATCTTTCCACTGGACCACCGCACCAAGACTAAAAGTCAAGGATTGGCCGACCAGCTTTCACATGTCTGATATACTGACACACTGACGATTCATATGGGACTATCTGTGGATGCATCTGTCACAATCAATCCTAGGCTTTTACGCCTATTGTACTCTGACTCCAGCACGGCTCTGGCAGTATATGTATTTTTATTTTATTGACGCACTGGCAACGTGCGGCTTCAATTTCCATGTGCTAACTTAGCCGACAGTGCTGCACCCGTTAGTTTAATTTGTTGATCACCATCTCCCGGTCGGGGGATCGAACCGCCATT
Source organism: Chaetoderma sp. LZ-2023a (assembly GCA_034401795.1). Classification (NCBI taxonomy): domain Eukaryota; kingdom Metazoa; phylum Mollusca; class Caudofoveata; order Chaetodermatida; family Chaetodermatidae; genus Chaetoderma; species Chaetoderma sp. LZ-2023a. Next base: position 5,105 of record JAVVLW010000084.1, on the reverse strand, counting down.
CTGCAACTCCGCATAGCATCAGCAACAAGGCATCTTTCCACTGGACCACCGCACCAAGACTAAAATTCAAGGATTGGCCGACCAGCTTTCACATGTCTGATATACTGACACACTGACGATTCATATGGGACTATCTGTGGATGCATCTGTCACAATCAATCCTAGGCTTTTACGCCTATTGTACTCTGACTCCAGCACGGCTCTGGCAGTATATGTATTTTTATTTTATTGACGCACTGGCAACGTGCGGCTTCAATTTCCATGTGCTAACTTAGCCGACAGTGCTGCACCCGTTAGTTTAATTTGTTGATCACCATCTCCCGGTCGGGGGATCGAACCGCCATTCTGCAACTCCGCATAGCATCAGCAACCAGGCATCTTTCCACTGGACCACCGCACCAAGACTAAAAGTCAAGGATTGGCCGACCAGCTTTCACATGTCTGATATACTGACACACTGACGATTCATATGGGACTATCTGTGGATGCATCTGTCACAATCAATCCTAGGCTTTTACGCCTATTGTACTCTGACTCCAGCACGGCTCTGGCAGTATATGTATTTTTATTTTATTGACACACTGGCAACGTGCGGCTTCAATTTCCATGTGCTAACTTAGCCGACAGTGCTGCACCCGTTAGTTTAATTTGTTGATCACCATCTCCCGGTCGGGGGATCGATCCGCCATTCTGCAACTCCGCATAGCATCAGCAACCAGGCATCTTTCCACTGGACCACCGCACCAAGACTAAAAGTCAAGGATTGGCCGACCAGCTTTCACATGTCTGATATACTGACACACTGACGATTCATATGGGACTATCTGTGGATGCATCTGTCACAATCAATCATAGGCTTTTACGCCTATTGTACTCTGACTCCCGCACGGCTCTGGCAGTATATGTATTTTTATTTTATTGACGCACTGGCAACGTGCGGCTTCAATTTCCATGTGCTAACTTAGCCGACAGTGCTGCACCCGTTAGTTTAATTTGTTGATCACCATCTCCCGGTCGGGGGATCGAACCGCCATTCTGCAACTCCGCATAGCATCAGCAACCAGGCATCTTTCCACTGGACCACCGCACCAAGACTAAAAGTCAAGGATTGGCCGACCAGCTTTCACATGTCTGATATACTGACACACTGACGATTCATATGGGACTATCTGTGGATGCATCTGTCACAATCAATCCTAGGCTTTTACGCCTATTGTACTCTGACTCCAGCACGGCTCTGGCAGTATATGTATTTTTATTTTATTGACGCATTGGCAACGTGCGGCTTCAATTTCCATGTGCTAACTTAGCCGACAGTGCTGCACCCGTTAGTTTAATTTGTTGATCACCATCTCCCGGTCGGGGGATCGAACCGCCATTCTGCAACTCCGCATAGCATCAGCAACCAGGCATCTTTCCACTGGACCACCGCACCAAGACTAAAAGTCAAGGATTGGCCGACCAGCTTTCACATATCTGATATACTGACACACTGACGATTCATATGGGACTATCTGTGGATGCATCTGTCACAATCAATCCTAGGCTTTTACGCCTATTGTACTCTGACTCCAGCACGGCTCTGGCAGTATATGTATTTTTATTTTATTGACGCACTGGCAACGTGCGGCTTCAATTTCCATGTGCTAACTTAGCCGACAGTGCTGCACCCGTTAGTTTAATTTGTTGATCACCATCTCCCGGTCGGGGGATCGAACCACCATTCTGCAACTCCGCATAGCATCAGCAACCAGGCATCTTTCCACTGGACCACCGCACCAAGACTAAAAGTCAAGGATCGGCCGACCAGCTTTCACATGTCTGATATACTGACACACTGACGATTCATATGGGACTATCTGTGGATGCATCTGTCACAATCAATCCTAGGCTTTTACGCCTATTGTACTCTGACTCCAGCACGGCTCTGGCAGTATATGTATTTTTATTTTATTGACGCACTGGCAACGTGCGGCTTCAATTTCCATGTGCTAACTTAGCCGACAGTGCTGCACCCGTTAGTTTAATTTGTTGATCACCATCTCCCGGTCGGGGGATCGAACCGCCATTCTGCAACTCCGCATAGCATCAGCAACCAGGCATCTTTCCACTGGACCACCGCACCAAGACTAAAAGTCAAGGATTGGCCGACCAGCTTTCACATGTCTGATATACTGACACACTGACGATTCATATGGGACTATCTGTGGATGCATCTGTCACAATCAATCCTAGGCTTTTACGCCTATTGTACTCTGACTCCAGCACGGCTCTGGCAGTATATGTATTTTTATTTTATTGACGCACTGGCAACGTGCGGCTTCAATTGCCATGTGCTAACTTAGCCGACAGTGCTGCACCCGTTAGTTTAATTTGTTGATCACCATCTCCCGGTCGGGGGATCGAACCGCCATTCTGCAACTCCGCATAGCATCAGCAACCAGGCATCTTTCCACTGGACCACCGCACCAAGACTAAAAGTCAAGGATTGGCCGACCAGCTTTCACATGTCTGATATACTGACACACTGACGATTCATATGGGACTATCTGTGGATGCATCTGTCACAATCAATCCTAGGCTTTTACGCCTATTGTACTCTGACTCCAGCACGGCTCTGGCAGTATATGTATTTTTATTTTATTGACGCACTGGCAACGTGCGGCTTCAATTTCCATGTGCTAACTTAGCCGACAGTGCTGCACCCATTAGTTTAATTTGTTGATCACCATCTCCCGGTCGGGGGATCGAACCGCCATTCTGCAACTCCGCATAGCATCAGCAACCAGGCATCTTTCCACTGGACCACCGCACCAAGACTAAAAGTCAAGGATTGGCCGACCAGCTTTCACATGTCTGATATACTGACACACTGACGATTCATATGGGACTATCTGTGGATGCATCTGTCACAATCAATCCTAGGCTTTTACGCCTATTGTACTCTGACTCCAGCACGGCTCTGGCAGTATATGTATTTTTATTTTATTGACACACTGGCAACGTGCGGCTTCAATTTCCATGTGCTAACTTAGCCGACAGTGCTGCACCCGTTAGTTTAATTTGTTGATCACCATCTCCCGGTCGGGGGATCGAACCGCCATTCTGCAACTCCGCATAGCATCAGCAACCAGGCATCTTTCCACTGGACCACCGCACCAAGACTAAAAGTCAAGGATTGGCCGACCAGCTTTCACATGTCTGATATACTGACACACTGACGATTCATATGGGACTATCTGTGGATGCATCTGTCACAATCAATCATAGGCTTTTACGCCTATTGTACTCTGACTCCAGCACGGCTCTGGCAGTATATGTATTTTTATTTTATTGACGCACTGGCAACGTGCGGCTTCAATTTCCATGTGCTAACTTAGCCGACAGTGCTGCACCCGTTATTTTAATTTGTTGATCACCATCTCCCGGTCGGGGGATCGAACCGCCATTCTGCAACTCCGCATAGCATCAGCAACCAGGCATCTTTCCACTGGACCACCGCACCAAGACTAAAAGTCAAGGATTGGCCGACCAGCTTTCACATGTCTGATATACTGACACACTGACGATTCATATGGGACTATCTGTGGATGCATCTGTCACAATCAATCCTAGGCTTTTACGCCTATTGTACTCTGACTCCAGCACGGCTCTGGCAGTATATGTATTTTTATTTTATTGACGCATTGGCAACGTGCGGCTTCAATTTCCATGTGCTAACTTAGCCGACAGTGCTGCACCCGTTAGTTTAATTTGTTGATCACCATCTCCCGGTCGGGGGATCAAACCGCCATTCTGCAACTCCGCATAGCATCAGCAACCAGGCATCTTTCCACTGGACCTCCGCACCAAGACTAAAAGTCAAGGATTGGCCGACCAGCTTTCACATATCTGATATACTGACACACTGACGATTCATATGGGACTATCTGTGGATGCATCTGTCACAATCAATCCTAGGCTTTTACGCCTATTGTACTCTGACTCCAGCACGGCTCTGGCAGTATATGTATTTTTATTTTATTGACGCACTGGCAACGTGCGGCTTCAATTTCCATGTGCTAACTTAGCCGACAGTGCTGCACCCGTTAGTTTAATTTGTTGATCACCATCTCCCGGTCGGGGGATCGAACCTACCATTCTGCAACTCCGCATAGCATCAGCAACCAGGCATCTTTCCACTGGACCACCGCACCAAGACTAAAAGTCAAGGATTGGCCGACCAGCTTTCACATGTCTGATATACTGACACACTGACGATTCATATGGGACTATCTGTGGATGCATCTGTCACAATCAATCCTAGGCTTTTACGCCTATTGTACTCTGACTCCAGCACGGCTCTGGCAGTATATGTATTTTTATTTTATTGACGCACTGGCAACGTGCGGCTTCAATTTCCATGTGCTAACTTAGCCGACAGTGCTGCACCCGTTAGTTTAATTTGTTGATCACCATCTCCCGGTCGGGGGATCGAACCGCCATTCTGCAACTCCGTATAGCATCAGCAACCAGGCATCTTTCCACTGGACCACCGCACCAAGACTAAAAGTCAAGGATTGGCCGACAAGCTTTCACATGTCTGATATACTGACACACTGACGATTCATATGGGACTATCTGTGGATGCATCTGTCACAATCAATCCTAGGCTTTTACGCCTATTGTACTCTGACTCCAGCACGGCTCTGGCAGTATATGTATTTTTATTTTATTGACGCACTGGCAACGTGCGGCTTCAATTTCCATGTGCTAACTTAGCCGACAGTGCTGCACCCGTTAGTTTAATTTGTTGATCACCATCTCCCGGTCGGGGGATCGAACCGCCATTCTGCAACTCCGCATAGCATCAGCAACCAGGCATCTTTCCACTGGACCACCGCACCAAGACTAAAAGTCAAGGATTGGCCGACCAGCTTTCACATGTCTGATATACTGACACACTGACGATTCATATGGGACTATCTGTGGATGCATCTGTCACAATCAATCATAGGCTTTTACGCCTATTGTACTCTGACTCCAGCACGGCTCTGGCAGTATATGTATTTTTATTTTATTGACGCACTGGCAACGTGCGGCTTCAATTAACACACGTGTCATGC
>JAVVLW010000083.1:0-50000 GCA_034401795.1 Chaetoderma sp. LZ-2023a | reverse complement strand
TGCAACAACGAAAATCATAGAACACTTCCATCCATGAGAGCATCACAGAGAAGCCTCATGAAACAACAACAATCATAGAACACTTCCATCCATGGGAGCATCACAGAGAAGACACGTGAAACAACAACAATCATAGAACACTTCCATCCATGGGAGCATCACAGAGAAGACACGTGAAACAACGATAATCATAGAACACTTCCAACCATGAGAGCATTACAGAGAAGCCTCATGAAACAACAACAATCATAGAACACTTCCATCCATGAGAGCATCACAGAGAAGCCACGTGAAACAACGATAATCATAGAACACTTCCATCTATGAGAGCATCACAGAAAAACCTCGTGAAACAATGATAATCATAGAAAACTTCCATCCATGTGAGCATCACAGAGAAGCCACGTGAAACAACAACAATCATAGAACACTTCCATCCATGGAAGCATCACAGAGAAGACACGTGAAACAATGATAATCATAGAACACTTCCATCCATGAGAGCATCACAGAGAAGCCTCATGAGACAACAACAATCATAGAACACTTCCATCCATGGGAGCATCACAGAGAAGACACGTGAAACAACAACAATCATAAAACACTTCCATCCATGGGAGCATCACAGAGAAGACACGTGAAACAACGATAATCATAGAACACTTCCATCCATGAGAGCATCACAGAGAAGCCTCATGAAACAACAACAATCATAGAACACTTCCATCCATGAGAGCATCACAGAAAAACCTCGTGTAACAATGATAATCATAGAAAACTTCCATCCATGTGAGCATCGCAGAGAAGCCACGTGAAACAACGATAATCATAGAACACTTCCATCTATGAGAGCATCACAGAGAAGCCTCGTGAAACAACGATAATTATAGAACACTTCCATCTATGAGAGCATCACAGAGAAGCCACGTGCAACAACGAAAATCATAGAACACTTCGTTCCATGAGAGCATCACAGAGAAGCCTCATGAAACAACAACAATCATAGAACACTTCCATCCATGGGAGCATCACAGAGAAGACAGGTGAAACAACAACAATCATAGAACACTTCCATCCATGTGAGCATCATAGAGAAGCCACGTGGAGCAACAACAACAATCATAGAACACTTCCATCCATGGGAGCATCACAGAAAAGTCTCATGAAACAACAACAATCATAGAACACTTCCATCCATGTGAGCATCACAGAGAAGCCACGTGCAACAATGATAATCATAGAACACTTCCATCCATGAGAGCATCACAGAAAAGCCTCATGAAACAACAACAATCATAGAACACTTCCATCCATGAGAGCATCACAGAAAAACCTCGTGTAACAATGATAATCATAGAAAACTTCCATCCATGTGAGCATCGCAGAGAAGCCACGTGAAACAACGATAATCATAGAACACTTCCATCTATGGGAGCATCACAGAGAAGACACGTGAAACAACAACAATAATAGAACACTTCCATCCATGTGAGCATCATAGAGAAGCCACGTGGAGCAACAACAACAATCATAGAACACTTCCATCCATGGGAGCATCACAGAAAAGCCTCATGAAACAACAACAATCATAGAACACTTCCATCCATGGGAGCATCACAGAGAAGACACGTGAAACAACAACAATCATAGAACACTTCCATCCATGGGAGCATCACAGAGAAGACACGTGAAACAACGATAATCATAGAACACTTCCATCCATGAGAGCATCACAGAGAAGCCTCATGAAACAACAACAATCATAGAACACTTCCATCCATGAGAGCATCACAGAAGAACCTCGTGTAACAATGATAATCATAGAACACTTCCATCTATGAGAGCATCACAGAAAAACCTCGTGAAACAATGATAATCATAGAAAACTTCCATCCATGTGAGCATCACAGAGAAGCCACGTGAAACAACAACAATCATAGAACACTTCCATCCATGGGAGCATCACAGAGAAGACACGTGAAACAATGATAATCATAGAACACTTCCATCCATGGGAGCATCACAGAGAAGACAGTGAAACAACAACAATCATAGAACACTTCCATCCATGGGAGCATCACAGAGAAGACACGTGAAACAACGATAATCATAGAACACTTCCATCCATGAGAGCATCACAGAGAAGCCTCATGAAACAACAACAATCATAGAAGATTTCCATCCATGAGAGCATCACAGAAAAACCTCGTGTAACAATGATAATCATAGAAAACTTCCATCCATGTGAGCATCGCAGAGAAGCCACGTGAAACAACGATAATCATAGAACACTTCCATCCGTGTGAGCATCACAGAGAAGACACGTGAAACAACGATAATCATAGAACACTTCAATCCATGAGAGCATCACAGAGAAGCCTCATGAAACAACAAGAATCATAGAACACTTCCATCCATGGGAGCATCACAGAGAAGACACGTGAAACAACGATAATCATAGAACACTTCCATCCATGAGAGCATCACAGAGAGGCCTCATGAAACAACAACAATCATAGAACACTTCCATCCATGAGAGCATCACAGAGAAGCCACGTGAAACAATGATAATCATAGAACACTTCCATCTACGAGAGCATCACAGAAAAACCTCGTGAAACAATGATAATCAAAGAAATCTTCCATCCATGTGAGCATCACAGAGAAGCCACGTGAAACAACAACAATCATAGAACACTTTCATCCATGGGAGCATCACAGAGAAGACACGTGAAACAACAACAATCATAGAACACTTCCATCCATGGGAGCATCACAGAGAAGACACGTGAAACAACGATAATCATAAAACACTTCCATCCGTGTGAGCATCACAGAGAAGACACGTGAAACAACGATAATCATAGAACACTTCGATTCGTGTCAGCATCCCAGAGAAGACACATGAAACAACGATAATCATAGAACCCTTCCATCCATGTGAGCATCATAGAGAAGCCACGTGGAGCAACAAGAACAATCATAGAACACTTCCATCCATGGGAGCATCACAGAAATGCCTCATGAAACAACAACAATCATAGAACACTTCCATCCATGTGAGCATCACAGAGAAGCCACGTGCAACAACGATAATCATAGAACACTTCCATCCATGGGAGCATCACAGAGAAGCCTCATGAAACAACAACAATCATAGAACACTTCCATCCATGGGAGCATCACAGAGAAGCTACGTGAAACAACGAAAATCTTAGAACACTTCCATCTATGAGAGCATCACAGAGAAGCCACGTGAAACAACGAAAATCTTAGAACATTTCCATCCATGAGAGCATCACCATGAAACCGCGTGAAACAACGATAATCATCGAACACTTCCATCCATGAGAGCATCACAGAGAAGCCTCATGAAACAACAACAATCATAGAACACTTCCATCCATGAGAGCATCACAGAAAATCCTCGTGTAACAATGATAATCATAGAAAACTTCCATCCATGTGAGCATCGTAGAGAAGCCACGTGAAACAACGATAATCATAGAACACTTCCATCCGTGTGAGCATCACAGAGAAGACACGTGAAACAACGATAATCATAGAACACTTCCATCCATGAGAGCATCACAGAGAGGCCTCATGAAACAACAACAATCATAGAACACTTCCATCCATGAGAGAATCACAGAGAAGCCACGTGAAACAATGATAATCATAGAACACTTCCATCTATGAGAGCATCACAGAAAAACCTCGTGAAACAATGATAATCATAGAAATCTTCCATCCATGTGAGCATCACAGAGAAGCCACGTGAAACAACAACAATCATAGAACACTTTAATCCATGGGAGCATCACAGAGAAGACACGTGAAACAACAACAATCATAGAACACTTCCATCGATGGGAGCATCACAGAGAAGACACGTGAAACAACGATAATCATAGAACACTTCCATCCGTGTCAGCATCCCAGAGAAGACACATGAAACAACGATAATCATAGAACCCTTCCATCCATGTGAGCATCATAGAGAAGCCACGTGGAGCAACAACAACAATCATAGAACACTTCCATCCATGGGAGCATCACAGAAAAGCCTCATGAAACAACAACAATCATAGAACACTTCCATCCATGTGAGCATCACAGAGAAGCCACGTGCAACAACGATAATCATAGAACACTTCCATCCATGGGAGCATCACAGAGAAGCCTCATGAAACAACAACAATCATAGAACACTTCCATCCATGGGAGCATCACAGAGAAGCCACGTGAAACAACGAAAATCTTAGAACACTTCCATCTATGAGAGCATCACAGAGAAGCCACGTGAAACAACGAAAATCTTAGAACATTTCCATCCATGAGAGCATCACCATGAAACCGCGTGAAACAACGATAATCATAGAACACTTCCATCCATGAGAGCATCACAGAGAAGCCACGTGAAAGAACAATAATCATCGAACACCTCCATCCATGAGAGCATCACAGAGAAGCCACGTGACACAACGAAAATCATAGAACACTTCCATCCATGAGAGCATCACAGAGAAGCCACGTGAAACAACGATAATCATAGAACACTTCCATCCATGAGAGCATCACAGAGAAGACACGTGAAACAACGATAATCATAGAACACTTCCATCCGTGTGAGCATCACAGAGAAGACACGTGAAACAACGAAAATCATAGAACACTTCCATCTATGAGAGCATCACAGAAAAACCTCGTGAAACAATGATAATCATAGAAATCTTCCATCCATGTGAGCATCACAGAGAAGCCACGTGAAACAACAACAATCATAGAACACTTTAATCCATGGGAGCATCACAGAGAAGACACGTGAAACAACAACAATCATAGAACACTTCCATCGATGAGAGAATCACAGAGAAGCCACGTGAAACAATGATAATCATAGAACACTTCCATCCGTGTCAGCATCCCAGAGAAGACACATGAAACAACGATAATCATAGAACCCTTCCATCCATGTGAGCATCATAGAGAAGCCACGTGGAGCAACAACAACAATCATAGAACACTTCCATCCATGGGAGCATCACAGAAAAGCCTCATGAAACAACAACAATCATAGAACACTTCCATCCATGTGAGCATCACAGAGAAGCCACGTGCAACAACGATAATCATAGAACACTTCCATCCATGGGAGCATCACAGAGAAGCCTCATGAAACAACAACAATCATAGAACACTTCCATCCATGGGAGCATCACAGAGAAGCCACGTGAAACAACGAAAATCTTAGAACACTTCCATCTATGAGAGCATCACAGAGAAGCCACGTGAAACAACGAAAATCTTAGAACATTTCCATCCATGAGAGCATCACCATGAAACCGCGTGAAACAACGATAATCATAGAACACTTCCATCCATGAGAGCATCACAGAGAAGCCACGTGAAAGAACAATAATCATCGAACACCTCCATCCATGAGAGCATCACAGAGAAGCCACGTGACACAACGAAAATCATAGAACACTTCCATCCATGAGAGCATCACAGAGAAGCCACGTGAAACAACGATAATCATAGAACACTTCCATCCATGAGAGCATCACAGAGAAGACACGTGAAACAACGATAATCATAGAACACTTCCATCCGTGTGAGCATCACAGAGAAGACACGTGAAACAACGAAAATCATAGAACACTTCCATCCATGAGAGCATCACAGAGAAGCCTCATGAAACAACAACAATCATAGAACAATTCCATCCATGGGAGCATCACAGAGAAGACACGTGAAACAACAACAATCATAGAACACTTCCATCCAAGGGAGCATCACAGAGAAGACACGTGAAACAACGATAATCATAGAACACTTCCATCCATGAGAGCATTACAGACAAGCCACCTGAAACAACGATAATCATAGAACACTTCCATCTATGAGAGCATCACAGAAAAACCTCGTGAAACAATGATAATCATAGAAAACTTCCATCCATGTGAGCATCACAGAGAAGCCACGTGAAACAACAACAATCATAGAACACTGTCATCCATGGGAGCATCACAGAGAAGACACGTGAAACAACAACAATCATAGAACACTTCCATCCGTGTGAGCATCACAGAGAAGACACGTGAAACAACGATAATCATAGAACACTTCCATTCGTGTCAGCATCCCAGAGAAGACACATGAAACAACGATAATCATAGAACCCTTCCATCCATGTGAGCATCATAGAGAAGCCACGTGGAGCAACAACAACAATCATAGAACACTTCCATCTATGAGAGCATCACAGAAAAGCCTCATGAAACAACAACAATCATAGAACACTTCCATCCACGTGAGCATCACAGAGAAGCCACGTGCAACAACGATAATCATAGAACACTTCCATCCATGGGAGCATCACAGAGAAGCCTCATGAAACAACAACAATCATAGAACACTTCCATCCATGGGAGCATCACAGAGAAGACACGTGAAACAACAACAATCATAGAACACTTCCAACCATGGGAGCATCACAGAGAAGACACGTGAAACAACGATAATCATAGAACACTTCCATCCATGAGAGCATCACAGAGAAGACACGTGAAACAACGATAATCATAGAACACTTCCATCCGTGTGAGCATCACAGAGAAGACACGTGAAACAACGATAATCATAGAACACTTCCAGCCATGAGAACATCACAGAGAAGCCACATGAAACAACGATATTCATAGAACATATCCATCCATGAGAGCATCACAGAGAAGACACGTGCCATAACGATAATCATAGAAAACTTCCATCCGTGTGAGCATCACAGAGAAGACACGTGAAACAACGTTAATCGTAGAACACTCCCATCCATGAGAGCATCACAAAGAAGGCACGTGAAACAACGATAATCATAGAACACTTCCATCCATGAGAGCATCACAGAGAAGACACGTGAAACAACGATAATCATAGAACACTTCCATCTGTGTGAGCATCACAGAGAAGCCACGTGAAATAACGATAATCATAGAACACTTCCATACATGGGAGCGTCACAGAGAAGCCACGTGCAACAACGATAATCATAGAACACTCCAATCCATGAGAGCATCACAGAGAGGCCACGTGAAACAACGATAATCATAGAACACTTCCATCTATGAGAGCATCACAGAAAAACCTCGTGAAACAATGATAATCGTAGAAAACTTTGATCCATGTGAGAATCACAGAGAAGCCACGTGAAACAACAACAATCATAGAAGACTTCCATCCATGGGAGCATCACAGAGAAGCCACGTGCATCAACGATAATCATAGAACACTTCCATCCGTGTGAGCATCACAGAGAAGACACGTGAAACAACGATAAACATAGAACACTTCCATCCATGTGAGCATCACAGAGAAGCCACGTGCAACACCGATGATCATAGAACACTTCCATCCATGGGAGCATCACAGAGAAGCCTCATGAAACAACGATAATCATAGAACACTTCCATCTATGAGAGCATCACAGAGAAGCCACGTGCAACAACGAAAATCATAGAACACTTCCATCCATGAGAGCATCACAGAGAAGCCTCATGAAACAACAACAATCATAGAACAATTCCATCCATGGGAGCATCACAGAGAATACACGTGAAACAACAACAATCATAGAACACTTCCATTCATGGGAGCATCACAGACAAGCCACGTGAAACAACAACAATCATAGAACACTTTCATCCATGGGAGCATCACAGAGAAGACACGTGAAACAACAACAATCATAGAACACTTCCATCCGTGTGAGCATCACAGAGAAGACACGTGAAACAACGATAATCATAGAACACTTCCATTCGTGTCAGCATCCCAGAGAAGACACATGAAACAACGATAATCATAGAGCCCTTCCATCCATGTGAGCATCACAGAGAAGCCACGTGGAGCAACAACAACAATCATAGAACACTTCCATCTATGAGAGCATCACAGAGAAGCCTCATGAAACAACAACAATCATAGAACACTTCCATCCATGGGAGCATCACAGAGAAGCCACGTGAAACAACGAAAATCTTAGAACACTTCCATCTATGAGAGCATCCCAGAGAAGCCACGTGAAACAACGAAAATCTTAGAACATTTCCAACCATGAGAGCATCACCATGAAACCGCGTGAAACAACGATAATCATAGAACACTTCCATCCATGAGAGCATCACAGAGAAGCCACGTGAAAGAACGATAATCATCGAACACCTCCATCCATGAGAGCATCACAGAGAAGCCACGTGACACAACGAAAATCATAGAACACTTCCAGCCATGAGAGCATCACAGAGAAGTCACGTGAAACAACGATAATCATAGAACACTTCCATCCATGAGAGTATCACAGAGAAGACACGTGAAACAACGATACTCATAGAACACTTCCATCCGTGTGAGCATCACAGAGAAGACACGTGAAACAACGATAATCATAGAACACTTCCAGCCATGAGAACATCACAGAGAAGCCACATGAAACAACGATATTCATAGAACATATCCATCCATGAGAGCATCACAGAGAAGACACGTGCCATAACGATAATCATAGAAAACTTCCATCCGTGTGAGCAACACAGAGAAGACACGTGAAACAACGTTAATCGTAGAACACTTCCATCCATGAGAGCATCACAAAGAAGCCACGTGAAACAACGATAATCATAGAACACTTCCATCCATGAGAGCATCACAGAGAAGACACGTGAAACAACGATAATCATAGAACACTTCCATCTGTGTGAGCATCACAGAGAAGCCACGTGAAACAACGATAATCATAGAACACTTCCATACATGGGAGCGTCACAGAGAAGCCACGTGCAACAACGATAATCATAGAACACTCCAATCCATGAGAGCATCACAAAGAGGCCACGTGAAACAACGATAATCATAGAACACTTCCATCTATGAGAGCATCACAGAAAAACCTCGTGAAACAATGATAATCGTAGAAAACTTCCATCCATGTGAGCATCACAGAGAAGCCACGTGAAACAACAACAATCATAGAACACTTCCATCCATGGGAGCATCACAGAGAAGCCTCGTGTAACAACGATAATTATAGAACACTTCCATCTATGAGAGCATCACAGAGAAGCCACGTGCGTCAACGATAATCATAGAACACTTCCATCCGTGTGAGCATCACAGAGAAGACACGTGAAACAACGATAAACATAGAACACTTCCAACCATGTGAGCATCACAGAGAAGCCACGTGCAACAACGATAATCATAGAACACTTCCATCCATGGGAGCATCACAGAGAAGCCTCATGAAACAACGATAATCATAGAACACTTCCATCTATGAGAGCATCACAGAGAAGCCACGTGCAACAACGAAAATCATAGAACACTTCTATCCATGAGAGCATCACAGAGAAGCCTCATGAAACAACAACAATCATAGAACAATTCCATCCATGGGAGCATCACAGAGAAGACACGTGAAACAACAACAATCATAGAACACTTCCATCCATGGGTGCATCACAGAGAAGACACGTGAAACAACGATAATCATAGAACACTTCCATCCATGAGAGCATTACAGAGATGCCTCATGAAACAACAACAATCATAGAACACTTCCATCCATGAGAGCATCACAGACAAGCCACGTGAAACAACGATAATCATAGAAAACATCCATCCATGTGAGCATCACAGAGAAGCCACGTGAAACAACTACAATCATAGAACACTTCCATCCATGGGAGCATCACAGTGAAGACACGTGAAACAATGATAATCATAGAACACTTCCATCCATGAGAGCATCACAGAGAAGCCTCATGAAACAACAACAATCATAGAACACTTCCATCCATGGAAGCATCACAGAGAAGACACGTGAAACAACAACAATCATAGAACACTTCCATCCATGGGAGCATCACAGAGAAGACACGTGAAACAACGATAATCATAGAACACTTCCATCCATGAGAGCATCACAGAGAAGCCTCATGAAACAAAAACAATCATAGAACACTTCCATCCATGAGAGCATCACAGAAGAACCTCGTGTAACAATAATAATCATAGAAAACTTCCATCCATGTGAGCATCGCAGAGAAGCCACGTGAAACAACGATAATCATAGAACACTTCCATCTATGAGAGCATCACAGAGAAGCCTCGTGAAACAACGATAATTATAGAACACTTCCATCTATGAGAGCATCACAGAGAAGCCACGTGAAACAACGAAAATCATAGAACACTTCCATCCATGAGAGCATCACAGAGAAGCCTCATGAAACAACAACAATCATAGAACACTTCCATCCATGGGAGCATCACAGAGAAGCCTCGTGAAACAACAACAATCATAGAACACTTCCATCCATGGGAGCATCACAGAGAAGACACGTGAAACAACAACAATCATAGAACACTTCCATCCATGGGAGCATCACAGAGAAGACACGTGAAACAACGATAATCATAGAACACTTCCATCCATGAGAGCATTACAGAGAAGCCTCATGAAACAACAACAATCATAGAACACTTCCATCCATGAGAGCATCACAGAGAAGCCACGTGAAACAGCGATAATCATAGAACACTTCCATCTATGAGAGCATCACAGAAAAACCTCGTGAAACAATGATAATCATAGAAAACTTCCATCCATGTGAGCATCACAGAGAAGCCACGTGAAACAACAACAATCATAGAACACTTCCATCCATGGGAGCATCACAGAGAAGACACGTGAAACAACGATAATCATAGAACACTTCCATCCATGAGATCATCACAGAGAAGCCTCATGAAACAACAACAATCATAGAACACTTCCATCCATGAGAGCATCACCATGAAACCGCGTGAAACAACGATAATCATAGAACACTTCCATCCATGAGAGCATCACAGAGAAGCCACGTGAAACAACGATAATCATAGAACACTTCCATCTATGAGAGCATCACAGAGAAGCCTCGTGAAACAACGATAATTATAGAACACTTCCATCTATGAGAGCATCAGAGAGAAGCCACGTGCAACAACGAAAATCATAGAACACTTCCATCCATGAGAGCATCACAGAGAAGCCTCATGAAACAACAACAATCATAGAACACTTCCATCCATGGGAGCATCACAGAGAAGACACGTGAAACAACAACAATCATAGAACACTTCCATCCATGGGAGCATCACAGAGAAGACACGTGAAACAACGATAATCATAGAACACTTCCAACCATGAGAGCATTACAGAGAAGCCTCATGAAACAACAACAATCATAGAACACTTCCATCCATGAGAGCATCACAGAGAAGCCACGTGAAACAACGATAATCATAGAACACTTCCATCTATGAGAGCATCACAGAAAAACCTCGTGAAACAATGATAATCATAGAAAACTTCCATCCATGTGAGCATCACAGAGAAGCCACGTGAAACAACAACAATCATAGAACACTTCCATCCATGGAAGCATCACAGAGAAGACACGTGAAACAATGATAATCATAGATCACTTCCATCCATGTGAGCATCACAGAGAAGCCTCATGAGACAACAACAATCATAGAACACTTCCATCCATGGGAGCATCACAGAGAAGACACGTGAAACAACAACAATCATAAAACACTTCCATCCATGGGAGCATCACAGAGAAGACACGTGAAACAACGATAATCATAGAACACTTCCATCCATGAGAGCATCACAGAGAAGCCTCATGAAACAACAACAATCATAGAACACTTCCATCCATGAGAGCATCACAGAAAAACCTCGTGTAACAATGATAATCATAGAAAACTTCCATCCATGTGAGCATCGCAGAGAAGCCACGTGAAACAACGATAATCATAGAACACTTCCATCTATGAGAGCATCACAGAGAAGCCTCGTGAAACAACGATAATTATAGAACACTTCCATCTATGAGAGCATCACAGAGAAGCCACGTGCAACAACGAAAATCATAGAACACTTCGTTCCATGAGAGCATCACAGAGAAGCCTCATGAAACAACAACAATCATAGAACACTTCCATCCATGGGAGCATCACAGAGAAGACAGGTGAAACAACAACAATCATAGAACACTTCCATCCATGTGAGCATCATAGAGAAGCCACGTGGAGCAACAACAACAATCATAGAACACTTCCATCCATGGGAGCATCACAGAAAAGTCTCATGAAACAACAACAATCATAGAACACTTCCATCCATGTGAGCATCACAGAGAAGCCACGTGCAACAATGATAATCATAGAACACTTCCATCCATGAGAGCATCACAGAAAAGCCTCATGAAACAACAACAATCATAGAACACTTCCATCCATGTGAGCATCGCAGAGAAGCCACGTGAAACAACGATAATCATAGAACACTTCCATCTATGGGAGCATCACAGAGAAGACACGTGAAACAACAACAATAATAGAACACTTCCATCCATGTGAGCATCATAGAGAAGCCACGTGGAGCAACGACAACAATCATAGAACACTTCCATCCATGGGAGCATCACAGAAAAGCCTCATGAAACAACAACAATCATAGCACACTTCCATCCATGGGAGCATCACAGAGAAGACACGTGAAACAACAACAATCATAGAACACTTCCATCCATGGGAGCATCACAGAGAAGACACGTGAAACAACGATAATCATAGAACACTTCCATCCATGAGAGCATCACAGAGAAGCCTCATGAAACAACAACAATCATAGAACACTTCCATCCATGAGAGCATCACAGAAAAACCTCGTGTAACAATGATAATCATAGAACACTTCCATCTATGAGAGCATCACAGAGAAGCCTCGTGAAACAACGATAACTATAGAACACTTCCATCTATGAGAGCATCACAGAGAAGCCACGTGCAACAACGAAAATCATAGAACACTTCCATCCATGA
This sequence comes from Chaetoderma sp. LZ-2023a, assembly GCA_034401795.1. Lineage (NCBI taxonomy): Eukaryota > Metazoa > Mollusca > Caudofoveata > Chaetodermatida > Chaetodermatidae > Chaetoderma > Chaetoderma sp. LZ-2023a. The sequence goes on along the minus strand of JAVVLW010000083.1, from coordinate 37,061 downwards.
GAGCATCACAGAGAAGCCTCATGAAACAACAACAATCATAGAACACTTCCATCCATGGGAGCATCACAGAGAAGACACGTGAAACAACAACAATCATAGAAAACTTCCATCCATGGGAGCATCACAGAGAAGACACGTGAAACAACGATAATCATAGAACACTTCCATGCATGAGAGCATTACAGAGAAGCCTCATGAAACAACAACAATCATAGAACACTTCCATCCATGAGAGCATCACAGAGAAGCCACGTGAAACAACGATAATCATAGAACACTTCCATCTATGAGAGCATCACAGAAAAACCTCGTGAAACAATGATAATCATAGAAAACTTCCATCCATGTGAGCATCACAGAGAAGCCACGTGAAACAACAACAATCATAGAACACTTCCATCCATGGGAGCATCACAGAGAAGACACGTGAAACAATGATAATCATAGAACACTTCCATCCATGGGAGCATCACAGAGAAGACAGTGAAACAACAACAATCATAGAACACTTCCATCCATGGGAGCATCACAGAGAAGACACGTGAAACAACGATAATCATAGAACACTTCCATCCATGAGAGCATCACAGAGAAGCCTCATGAAACAACAACAATCATAGAAGACTTCCATCCATGAGAGCATCACAGAAAAACCTCGTGTAACAATGATAATCATAGAAAACTTCCATCCATGTGAGCATCGCAGAGAAGCCACGTGAAACAACGATAATCATAGAACACTTCCATCCGTGTGAGCATCACAGAGAAGACACGTGAAACAACGATAATCATAGAACACTTCCATCCATGAGAGCATCACAGAGAGGCCTCATGAAACAACAACAATCATAGAACACTTCAATCCATGAGAGCATCACAGAGAAGCCTCATGAAACAACAAGAATCATAGAACACTTCCATCCATGGGAGCATCACAGAGAAGACACGTGAAACAACGATAATCATAGAACACTTCCATCCATGAGAGCATCACAGAGAGGCCTCATGAAACAACAACAATCATAGAACACTTCCATCCATGAGAGCATCACAGAGAAGCCACCTGAAACAATGATAATCATAGAACACTTCCATCTACGAGAGCATCACAGAAAAACCTCGTGAAACAATGATAATCAAAGAAATCTTCCATCCATGTGAGCATCACAGAGAAGCCACGTGAAACAACAACAATCATAGAACACTTTCATCCATGGGAGCATCACAGAGAAGACACGTGAAACAACAACAATCATAGAACACTTCCATCCATGGGAGCATCACAGAGAAGACACGTGAAACAACGATACTCATAAAACACTTCCATCCGTGTGAGCATCACAGAGAAGACACGTGAAACAACGATAATCATAGAACACTTCGATTCGTGTCAGCATCCCAGAGAAGACACATGAAACAACAACAATCATAGAACACTTCCATCCATGAGAGCATCACAGAGAAGCCACGTGAAACAGCGATAATCATAGAACACTTCCATCTATGAGAGCATCACAGAAAAACCTCGTGAAACAATGATAATCATAGAAAACTTCCATCCATGTGAGCATCACAGAGAAGCCACGTGAAACAACAACAATCATAGAACACTTCCATCCATGGGAGCATCACAGAGAAGACACGTGAAACAACGATAATCATAGAACACTTCCATCCATGAGATCATCACAGAGAAGCCTCATGAAACAACAACAATCATAGAACACTTCCATCCATGAGAGCATCACCATGAAACCGCGTGAAACAACGATAATCATAGAACACTTCCATCCATGAGAGCATCACAGAGAAGCCACGTGAAACAACGATAATCATAGAACACTTCCATCTATGAGAGCATCACAGAGAAGCCTCGTGAAACAACGATAATTATAGAACACTTCCATCTATGAGAGCATCAGAGAGAAGCCACGTGCAACAACGAAAATCATAGAACACTTCCATCCATGAGAGCATCACAGAGAAGCCTCATGAAACAACAACAATCATAGAACACTTCCATCCATGGGAGCATCACAGAGAAGACACGTGAAACAACAACAATCATAGAACACTTCCATCCATGGGAGCATCACAGAGAAGACACGTGAAACAACGATAATCATAGAACACTTCCAACCATGAGAGCATTACAGAGAAGCCTCATGAAACAACAACAATCATAGAACACTTCCATCCATGAGAGCATCACAGAGAAGCCACGTGAAACAACGATAATCATAGAACACTTCCATCTATGAGAGCATCACAGAAAAACCTCGTGAAACAATGATAATCATAGAAAACTTCCATCCATGTGAGCATCACAGAGAAGCCACGTGAAACAACAACAATCATAGAACACTTCCATCCATGGAAGCATCACAGAGAAGACACGTGAAACAATGATAATCATAGATCACTTCCATCCATGAGAGCATCACAGAGAAGCCTCATGAGACAACAACAATCATAGAACACTTCCATCCATGGGAGCATCACAGAGAAGACACGTGAAACAACAACAATCATAAAACACTTCCATCCATGGGAGCATCACAGAGAAGACACGTGAAACAACGATAATCATAGAACACTTCCATCCATGAGAGCATCACAGAGAAGCCTCATGAAACAACAACAATCATAGAACACTTCCATCCATGAGAGCATCACAGAAAAACCTCGTGTAACAATGATAATCATAGAAAACTTCCATCCATGTGAGCATCGCAGAGAAGCCACGTGAAACAACGATAATCATAGAACACTTCCATCTATGAGAGCATCACAGAGAAGCCTCGTGAAACAACGATAATTATAGAACACTTCCATCTATGAGAGCATCACAGAGAAGCCACGTGCAACAACGAAAATCATAGAACACTTCGTTCCATGAGAGCATCACAGAGAAGCCTCATGAAACAACAACAATCATAGAACACTTCCATCCATGGGAGCATCACAGAGAAGACAGGTGAAACAACAACAATCATAGAACACTTCCATCCATGTGAGCATCATAGAGAAGCCACGTGGAGCAACAACAACAATCATAGAACACTTCGATCCATGGGAGCATCACAGAAAAGTCTCATGAAACAACAACAATCATAGAACACTTCCATCCATGTGAGCATCACAGAGAAGCCACGTGCAACAATGATAATCATAGAACACTTCCATCCATGAGAGCATCACAGAAAAGCCTCATGAAACAACAACAATCATAGAACACTTCCATCCATGAGAGCATCACAGAAAAACCTCGTGTAACAATGATAATCATAGAAAACTTCCATCCATGTGAGCATCGCAGAGAAGCCACGTGAAACAACGATAATCATAGAACACTTCCATCTATGGGAGCATCACAGAGAAGACACGTGAAACAACAACAATAATAGAACACTTCCATCCATGTGAGCATCATAGAGAAGCCACGTGGAGCAACGACAACAATCATAGAACACTTCCATCCATGGGAGCATCACAGAAAAGCCTCATGAAACAACAACAATCATAGAACACTTCCATCCATGGGAGCATCACAGAGAAGACACGTGAAACAACAACAATCATAGAACACTTCCATCCATGGGAGCATCACAGAGAAGACACGTGAAACAACGATAATCATAGAACACTTCCATCCATGAGAGCATCACAGAGAAGCCTCATGAAACAACAACAATCATAGAACACTTCCATCCATGAGAGCATCACAGAAAAACCTCGTGTAACAATGATAATCATAGAACACTTCCATCTATGAGAGCATCACAGAGAAGCCTCGTGAAACAACGATAACTATAGAACACTTCCATCTATGAGAGCATCACAGAGAAGCCACGTGCAACAACGAAAATCATAGAACACTTCCATCCATGAGAGCATCACAGAGAAGCCTCATGAAACAACAACAATCATAGAACACTTCCATCCATGGGAGCATCACAGAGAAGACACGTGAAACAACAACAATCATAGAAAACTTCCATCCATGGGAGCATCACAGAGAAGACACGTGAAACAACGATAATCATAGAACACTTCCATGCATGAGAGCATTACAGAGAAGCCTCATGAAACAACAACAATCATAGAACACTTCCATCCATGAGAGCATCACAGAGAAGCCACGTGAAACAACGATAATCATAGAACACTTCCATCTATGAGAGCATCACAGAAAAACCTCGTGAAACAATGATAATCATAGAAAACTTCCATCCATGTGAGCATCACAGAGAAGCCACGTGAAACAACAACAATCATAGAACACTTCCATCCATGGGAGCATCACAGAGAAGACACGTGAAACAATGATAATCATAGAACACTTCCATCCATGGGAGCATCACAGAGAAGACAGTGAAACAACAACAATCATAGAACACTTCCATCCATGGGAGCATCACAGAGAAGACACGTGAAACAACGATAATCATAGAACACTTCCATCCATGAGAGCATCACAGAGAAGCCTCATGAAACAACAACAATCATAGAAGACTTCCATCCATGAGAGCATCACAGAAAAACCTCGTGTAACAATGATAATCATAGAAAACTTCCATCCATGTGAGCATCGCAGAGAAGCCACGTGAAACAACGATAATCATAGAACACTTCCATCCGTGTGAGCATCACAGAGAAGACACGTGAAACAACGATAATCATAGAACACTTCAATCCATGAGAGCATCACAGAGAAGCCTCATGAAACAACAAGAATCATAGAACACTTCCATCCATGGGAGCATCACAGAGAAGACACGTGAAACAACGATAATCATAGAACACTTCCATCCATGAGAGCATCACAGAGAGGCCTCATGAAACAACAACAATCATAGAACACTTCCATCCATGAGAGCATCACAGAGAAGCCACCTGAAACAATGATAATCATAGAACACTTCCATCTACGAGAGCATCACAGAAAAACCTCGTGAAACAATGATAATCAAAGAAATCTTCCATCCATGTGAGCATCACAGAGAAGCCACGTGAAACAACAACAATCATAGAACACTTTCATCCATGGGAGCATCACAGAGAAGACACGTGAAACAACAACAATCATAGAACACTTCCATCCATGGGAGCATCACAGAGAAGACACGTGAAACAACGATACTCATAAAACACTTCCATCCGTGTGAGCATCACAGAGAAGACACGTGAAACAACGATAATCATAGAACACTTCGATTCGTGTCAGCATCCCAGAGAAGACACATGAAACAACGATAATCATAGAACCCTTCCATCCATGTGAGCATCATAGAGAAGCCACGTGGAGCAACAAGAACAATCATAGAACACTTCCATCCATGGGAGCATCACAGAAATGCCTCATGAAACAACAACAATCATAGAACACTTCCATCCATGTGAGCATCACAGAGAAGCCACGTGCAACAACGATAATCATAGAACACTTCCATCCATGGGAGCATCACAGAGAAGCCTCATGAAACAACAACAATCATAGAACACTTCCATCCATGGGAGCATCACAGAGAAGCTACGTGAAACAACGAAAATCTTAGAACACTTCCATCTATGAGAGCATCACAGAGAAGCCACGTGAAACAACGAAAATCTTAGAACATTTCCATCCATGAGAGCATCACCATGAAACCGCGTGAAACAACGATAATCATCGAACACTTCCATCCATGAGAGCATCACAGAAAAACCTCGTGTAACAATGATAATCATAGAAAACTTCCATCCATGTGAGCATCGCAGAGAAGCCACGTGAAACAACGAAAATCTTAGAACACTTCCATCTATGAGAGCATCACAGAGAAGCCACGTGAAACAACGAAAATCTTAGAACATTTCCATCCATGAGAGCATCACCATGAAACCGCGTGAAACAACGATAATCATAGAACACTTCCATCCATGAGAGCATCACAGAAAATCCTCGTGTAACAATGATAATCATAGAAAACTTCCATCCATGTGAGCATCGTAGAGAAGCCACGTGAAACAACGATAATCATAGAACACTTCCATCCGTGTGAGCATCACAGAGAAGACACGTGAAACAACGATAATCATAGAACACTTCCATCCATGAGAGCATCACAGAGAGGCCTCATGAAACAACAACAATCATAGAACACTTCCATCCATGAGAGAATCACAGAGAAGCCACGTGAAACAATGATAATCATAGAACACTTCCATCTATGAGAGCATCACAGAAAAACCTCGTGAAACAATGATAATCATAGAAATCTTCCATCCATGTGAGCATCACAGAGAAGCCACGTGAAACAACAACAATCATAGAACACTTTAATCCATGGGAGCATCACAGAGAAGACACGTGAAACAACAACAATCATAGAACACTTCCATCCATGGGAGCATCACAGAGAAGACACGTGAAACAACGATAATCATAGAACACTTCCATCCGTGTGAGCATCACAGAGAAGACACGTGAAACAACGATAATCATAGAACACTTCCATTCGTGTCAGCATCCCAGAGAAGACACATGAAACAACGATAATCATAGAACCCTTCCATCCATGTGAGCATCATAGAGAAGCCACGTGGAGCAACAACAACAATCATAGAACACTTCCATCCATGGGAGCATCACAGAAAAGCCTCATGAAACAACAACAATCATAGAACACTTCCATCCATGTGAGCATCACAGAGAAGCCACGTGCAACAACGATAATCATAGAACACTTCCATCCATGGGAGCATCACAGAGAAGCCTCATGAAACAACAACAATCATAGAACCCTTCCATCCATGGGAGCATCACAGAGAAGCCACGTGAAACAACGAAAATCTTAGAACACTTCCATCTATGAGAGCATCACAGAGAAGCCACGTGAAACAACGAAAATCTTAGAACATTTCCATCCATGAGAGCATCACCATGAAACCGCGTGAAACAACGATAATCATAGAACACTTCCATCCATGAGAGCATCACAGAGAAGCCACGTGAAAGAACAATAATCATCGAACACCTCCATCCATGAGAGCATCACAGAGAAGCCACGTGACACAACGAAAATCATAGAACACTTCCATCCATGAGAGCATCACAGAGAAGCCACGTGAAACAACGATAATCATAGAACACTTCCATCCATGAGAGCATCACAGAGAAGACACGTGAAACAACGATAATCATAGAACACTTCCATCCGTGTGAGCATCACAGAGAAGACACGTGAAACAACGAAAATCATAGAACACTTCCATCCATGAGAGCATCACAGAGAAGCCTCATGAAACAACAACAATCATAGAACAATTCCATCCATGGGAGCATCACAGAGAAGACACGTGAAACAACAACAATCATAGAACACTTCCATCCAAGGGAGCATCACAGAGAAGACACGTGAAACAACGATAATCATAGAACACTTCCATCCATGAGAGCATTACAGACAAGCCACCTGAAACAACGATAATCATAGAACACTTCCATCTATGAGAGCATCACAGAAAAACCTCGTGAAACAATGATAATCATAGAAAACTTCCATCCATGTGAGCATCACAGAGAAGCCACGTGAAACAACAACAATCATAGAACACTGTCATCCATGGGAGCATCACAGAGAAGACACGTGAAACAACAACAATCATAGAACACTTCCATCCGTGTGAGCATCACAGAGAAGACACGTGAAACAACGATAATCATAGAACACTTCCATTCGTGTCAGCATCCCAGAGAAGACACATGAAACAACGATAATCATAGAACCCTTCCATCCATGTGAGCATCATAGAGAAGCCACGTGGAGCAACAACAACAATCATAGAACACTTCCATCTATGAGAGCATCACAGAAAAGCCTCATGAAACAACAACAATCATAGAACACTTCCATCCATGTGAGCATCACAGAGAAGCCACGTGCAACAACGATAATCATAGAACACTTCCATCCAAGGGAGCATCACAGAGAAGCCTCATGAAACAACAACAATCATAGAACACTTCCATCCATGGGAGCATCACAGAGAAGACACGTGAAACAACAACAATCATAGAACACTTCCATCCATGGGAGCATCACAGAGAAGACACGTGAAACAACGATAATCATAGAACACTTCCATCCATGAGAGCATCACAGAGAAGACACGTGAAACAACGATAATCATAGAACACTTCCATCCGTGTGAGCATCACAGAGAAGACACGTGAAACAACGATAATCATAGAACACTTCCAGCCATGAGAACATCACAGAGAAGCCACATGAAACAACGATATTCATAGAACATATCCATCCATGAGAGCATCACAGAGAAGACACGTGCCATAACGATAATCATAGAAAACTTCCATCCGTGTGAGCATCACAGAGAAGACACGTGAAACAACGTTAATCGTAGAACACTCCCATCCATGAGAGCATCACAAAGAAGGCACGTGAAACAACGATAATCATAGAACACTTCCATCCATGAGAGCATCACAGAGAAGACACGTGAAACAACGATAATCATAGAACACTTCCATCTGTGTGAGCATCACAGAGAAGCCACGTGAAATAACGATAATCATAGAACACTTCCATACATGGGAGCGTCACAGAGAAGCCACGTGCAACAACGATAATCATAGAACACTCCAATCCATGAGAGCATCACAGAGAGGCCACGTGAAACAACGATAATCATAGAACACTTCCATCTATGAGAGCATCACAGAAAAACCTCGTGAAACAATGATAATCGTAGAAAACTTTGATCCATGTGAGAATCACAGAGAAGCCACGTGAAACAACAACAATCATAGAACACTTCCATCCATGGGAGCATCACAGAGAAGCCACGTGCATCAACGATAATCATAGAACACTTCCATCCGTGTGAGCATCACAGAGAAGACACGTGAAACAACGATAAACATAGAACACTTCCATCCATGTGAGCATCACAGAGAAGCCACGTGCAACACCGATGATCATAGAACACTTCCATCCATGGGAGCATCACAGAGAAGCCTCATGAAACAACGATAATCATAGAACACTTCCATCTATGAGAGCATCACAGAGAAGCCACGTGCAACAACGAAAATCATAGAACACTTCCATCCATGAGAGCATCACAGAGAAGCCTCATGAAACAACAACAATCATAGAACAATTCCATCCATGGGAGCATCACAGAGAATACACGTGAAACAACAACAATCATAGAACACTTCCATTCATGGGAGCATCACAGACAAGCCACGTGAAACAACAACAATCATAGAACACTTTCATCCATGGGAGCATCACAGAGAAGACACGTGAAACAACAACAATCATAGAACACTTCCATCCGTGTGAGCATCACAGAGAAGACACGTGAAACAACGATAATCATAGAACACTTCCATTCGTGTCAGCATCCCAGAGAAGACACATGAAACAACGATAATCATAGAGCCCTTCCATCCATGTGAGCATCACAGAGAAGCCACGTGGAGCAACAACAACAATCATAGAACACTTCCATCTATGAGAGCATCACAGAGAAGCCTCATGAAACAACAACAATCATAGAACACTTCCATCCATGGGAGCATCACAGAGAAGCCACGTGAAACAACGAAAATCTTAGAACACTTCCATCTATGAGAGCATCACAGAGAAGCCACGTGAAACAACGAAAATCTTAGAACATTTCCATCCATGAGAGCATCACCATGAAACCGCGTGAAACAACGATAATCATAGAACACTTCCATCCATGAGAGCATCACAGAGAAGCCACGTGAAAGAACGATAATCATCGAACACCTCCATCCATGAGAGCATCACAGAGAAGCCACGTGACACAACGAAAATCATAGAACACTTCCAGCCATGAGAGCATCACAGAGAAGTCACGTGAAACAACGATAATCATAGAACACTTCCATCCATGAGAGTATCACAGAGAAGACACGTGAAACAACGATACTCATAGAACACTTCCATCCGTGTGAGCATCACAGAGAAGACACGTGAAACAACGATAATCATAGAACACTTCCAGCCATGAGAACATCACAGAGAAGCCACATGAAACAACGATATTCATAGAACATATCCATCCATGAGAGCATCACAGAGAAGACACGTGCCATAACGATAATCATAGAAAACTTCCATCCGTGTGAGCAACACAGAGAAGACACGTGAAACAACGTTAATCGTAGAACACTTCCATCCATGAGAGCATCACAAAGAAGCCACGTGAAACAACGATAATCATAGAACACTTCCATCCATGAGAGCATCACAGAGAAGACACGTGAAACAACGATAATCATAGAACACTTCCATCTGTGTGAGCATCACAGAGAAGCCACGTGAAACAACGATAATCATAGAACACTTCCATACATGGGAGCGTCACAGAGAAGCCACGTGCAACAACGATAATCATAGAACACTCCAATCCATGAGAGCATCACAAAGAGGCCACGTGAAACAACGATAATCATAGAACACTTCCATCTATGAGAGCATCACAGAAAAACCTCGTGAAACAATGATAATCGTAGAAAACTTCCATCCATGTGAGCATCACAGAGAAGCCACGTGAAACAACAACAATCATAGAACACTTCCATCCATGGGAGCATCACAGAGAAGCCTCGTGAAACAACGATAATTATAGAACACTTCCATCTATGAGAGCATCACAGAGAAGCCACGTGCGTCAACGATAATCATAGAACACTTCCATCCGTGTGAGCATCACAGAGAAGACACGTGAAACAACGATAAACATAGAACACTTCCAACCATGTGAGCATCACAGAGAAGCCACGTGCAACAACGATAATCATAGAACACTTCCATCCATGGGAGCATCACAGAGAAGCCTCATGAAACAACGATAATCATAGAACACTTCCATCTATGAGAGCATCACAGAGAAGCCACGTGCAACAACGAAAATCATAGAACACTTCTATCCATGAGAGCATCACAGAGAAGCCTCATGAAACAACAACAATCATAGAACAATTCCATCCATGGGAGCATCACAGAGAAGACACGTGAAACAACAACAATCATAGAACACTTCCATCCATGGGTGCATCACAGAGAAGACACGTGAAACAACGATAATCATAGAACACTTCCATCCATGAGAGCATTACAGAGATGCCTCATGAAACAACAACAATCATAGAACACTTCCATCCATGAGAGCATCACAGACAAGCCACGTGAAACAACGATAATCATAGAACACTTCCATCTATGAGAGCATCACAGAAAAACCTCGTGAAACAATGATAATCATAGAAAACATCCATCCATGTGAGCATCACAGAGAAGCCACGTGAAACAACTACAATCATAGAACACTTCCATCCATGGGAGCATCACAGTGAAGACACGTGAAACAATGATAATCATAGAACACTTCCATCCATGAGAGCATCACAGAGAAGCCTCATGAAACAACAACAATCATAGAACACTTCCATCCATGGAAGCATCACAGAGAAGACACGTGAAACAACAACAATCATAGAACACTTCCATCCATGGGAGCATCACAGAGAAGACACGTGAAACAACGATAATCATAGAACACTTCCATCCATGAGAGCATCACAGAGAAGCCTCATGAAACAAAAACAATCATAGAACACTTCCATCCATGAGAGCATCACAGAAGAACCTCGTGTAACAATAATAATCATAGAAAACTTCCATCCATGTGAGCATCGCAGAGAAGCCACGTGAAACAACGATAATCATAGAACACTTCCATCTATGAGAGCATCACAGAGAAGCCTCGTGAAACAACGATAATTATAGAACACTTCCATCTATGAGAGCATCACAGAGAAGCCACGTGAAACAACGAAAATCATAGAACACTTCCATCCATGAGAGCATCACAGAGAAGCCTCATGAAACAACAACAATCATAGAACACTTCCATCCATGGGAGCATCACAGAGAAGCCTCGTGAAACAACAACAATCATAGAACACTTCCATCCATGGGAGCATCACAGAGAAGACACGTGAAACAACAACAATCATAGAACACTTCCATCCATGGGAGCATCACAGAGAAGACACGTGAAACAACGATAATCATAGAACACTTCCATCCATGAGAGCATTACAGAGAAGCCTCATGAAACAACAACAATCATAGAACACTTCCATCCATGAGAGCATCACAGAGAAGCCACGTGAAACAGCGATAATCATAGAACACTTCCATCTATGAGAGCATCACAGAAAAACCTCGTGAAACAATGATAATCATAGAAAACTTCCATCCATGTGAGCATCACAGAGAAGCCACGTGAAACAACAACAATCATAGAACACTTCCATCCATGGGAGCATCACAGAGAAGACACGTGAAACAACGATAATCATAGAACACTTCCATCCATGAGATCATCACAGAGAAGCCTCATGAAACAACAACAATCATAGAACACTTCCATCCATGAGAGCATCACAGAAAAACCTCGTATAACAAAGATAATCATAGAAAACTTCCATCCATGTGAGCATCGCAGAGAAGCCACGTGAAACAACGATAATCATAGAACACTTCCATCCGTGTGAGCATCACAGAGAAGACACGTGAAACAACGATAATCATAGAACACTTGCATCCATGAGAGCATCACAGAGAAGCCTCATGAAACAACAACAATCATAGAACACTTCCATCCATAGGAGCATCACAGAGAAGACACGTGAAACAACACGAATCATAGAACACTTCCATCTATGAGAGTATCACAGAAAAACCTCGTGAAACAATGATAATCATAGAAATCTTCCATCCATGTGAGCATCACAGAGAAGCCACGTGAAACAACAACAATCATAGAACACTTCCATCCATGGGAGCATCACAGAGAAGACACGTGAAACAACAACAATCATAGAACTCTTCCATCCAAGGGAGCATCACAGAGAAGACACGTGAAACAACGATAATCATAAAACACTTCCATCCGTGTGAGCATCACAGAGAAGACACGTGAAACAATGATAATCATAGAACCCTTCCATCCATGTGAGCATCATAGAGAAGCCACGTGGAGCAACAACAACAATCATAGAACACTTCCATCCATGGGAGCATCACAGAAAAGCCTCATGAAACAACAACAATCATAGAACACTTCCATCCATGTGAGCATCACAGAGAAGCCACGTGCAACAACGATAATCATAGAACACTTCCATCCATGGGAGCATCACAGAGAAGCCTCATGAAACAACAACAATCATAGAACACTTCCATCCATGGGAGCATCACAGAGAAGCCACGTGAAACAACGAAAATCTTAGAACACTTCCATCTATGAGAGCATCACAGAGAAGCCTCGTGAAACAACGATAATTATAGAACACTTCCATCTATGAGAGCATCACAGAGACGTCACATGAAACAAGGATAATCATAGAACACTTCCATCCGTGTGAGCATCACAGAGAAGACACGTGAAACAACGATAATCATAGAACACTTGCATCCATGAGAGCATCACAGAGAAGCCTCATGAAACAACAACAATCATAGAACACTTCCATCCATAGGAGCATCACAGAGATGACACGTGAAACAACAAGAATCATAGAACACTTCCATCCATGGGAGCATCACAGAGAAGACACGTGAAACAACGATAATCATAGAACACTTCCATCCATGAGAGCATCACAGAGGGGCCTCATGAAACAACAACAATCATAGAACACTTCCATCCATGGGAGCATCACAGAGAAGACACGTGAAACAACGATAATCATAGAACACTTCCATCTATGAGAGTATCACAGAAAAACCTCGTGAAACAATGATAATCATAGAAATCTTCCATCCATGTGAGCATCACAGAGAAGCCACGTGAAACAACAACAATCATAGAACACTTCCATCCATGGGAGCATCACAGAGAAGACACGTGAAACAACAACAATCATAGAACTCTTCCATCCAAGGGAGCATCACAGAGAAGACACGTGAAACAACGATAATCATAGAACACTTCCATCCGTGTGAGCATCACAGAGAAGACACGTAAAACAATGATAATCATAGAACACTTCCATTCGTGTCAGCATCCCAGAGAAGACACATGAAACAACGATAATCATAGAACCCTTCCATCCATGTGAGCATCATAGAGAAGCCACGTGGAGCAACAGCAACAATCATAGAACACTTCCATCCATGGGAGCATCACAGAAAAGCCTCATGAAACAACAACAATCATAGAACACTTCCATCCATGTGAGCATCACAGAGAAGCCACGTACAACAACGATAATCATAGAACACTTCCATCCATGGGAGCATCACAGAGAAGCCTCATGAAACAACAACAATCATAGAACACTTCCATCCATGGGAGCATCACAGAGAAGCCACGTGAAACAACGAAAATCTTAGAACACGTCCATCTATGAGAGCATCACAGAGAAGCCTCGTGAAACAACGATAATTATAGAACACTTCCATCTATGAGAGCATCACAGAGACGTCACGTGAAACTAGGATAATCATAGAACACTTCCATCCGTGTGAGCATCACAGAGAAGCCACGTGAAACAACGATAATCATAGAACACTTCCATCCGTGTGAGCATCACAGAAAAGCCACGTGCAACAACGATAATCATAGAACACTTCCATCCATGGGAGCATCACAGAGAAGCCTCGTGAAACAACAACAATCATAGAACACTTCCATCCATGGGAGCATCACAGAGAAGCCACGTACAACAACGCTAATCATAGAACACTTCCATCCATGGGAGCATCACAGAGAAGCCTCCTGAAACAACAACAATCATAGAACACTTCCATCCATGGGAGCATCACAGAGAAGCCACGTGAAACAACGATAATCATAGAACACTTCCATCTATGAGAACATCACAGAGACGTCACGTGAAACAAGGATAATCATAGAACACTTCCATCCGTGTGAGCATCACAGAAAAGCCACGTGCAACAACGATAATCATAGAACACTTCCATCCATGGGAGCATCACAGAGAAGCCTCGTGAAACAACAACAATCATAGAACACTTCCATCCATGGGAGCATCACAGAGAAGCCACGTGCAACAACGATACTCGTAGAACACTTCCATCCATGGGAGCATCACAGAGAAGCCTCATGAAACAACAACAATCATAGAACACTTCCATCCATGGGAGCATCACAGAGAAGCCACGTGAAACAACGATAATCATAGAACACTTCCATCTATGAGAGCATCACAGAGAGGCCTCGTGAAACAACGATTATCATAGAACACTTCCATACGTGTGAGCATCACAGAGAAGACACGTGAAACAACGATAATCATAGAACACTTCCATCCATGTGAGCATCACAGAGAAGCCACGTGAAACAACGATAATCATAGAACACTTCCATCCGTGTGAGCATCACAGAAAAGCCACGTGCAACAACGATAATCATAGAACACTTCCATCCATGGGAGCATCACAGAGAAGCCTCGTTAAACAACAACAATCATAGAACACTTCCATCCATGGGAGCATCACAGAGAAGACACGTGAAACAAGGATAATTATAGAACACTTCCATCGGTGCGAGCATCACAGAGAAGCCACGTTAAACAACAACAATCATAGAACACTTCCATCTATGAGAGCATCACAGAGACGTCACGTGAAACAAGGATAATTATAGAACACTTCCATCCGTGTGAGCATCACAGAGAAGCCACGTGAAACAACGATAATCATAGAACACTTCCATCCGTGTGAGCATCACAGAAAAGCCACGTGCAACAACGATAATCATAGAACACTTCCATCCATGGGAGCATCACAGAGAAGCCTCGTGAAACAACAACAATCATAGAACACTTCCATCCATGGGAGCATCACAGAGAAGCCACGTACAACAACGCTAATCATAGAACACTTCCATCCATGGGAGCATCACAGAGAAGCCTCCTGAAACAACAACAATCATAGAACACTTCCATCCATGGGAGCATCACAGAGAAGCCACGTGAAACAACGATAATCATAGAACACTTCCATCTATGAGAACATCACAGAGACGTCACGTGAAACAAGGATAATCATAGAACACTTCCATCCGTGTGAGCATCACAGAAAAGCCACGTGCAACAACGATAATCATAGAACACTTCCATCCATGGGAGCATCACAGAGAAGCCTCGTGAAACAACAACAATCATAGAACACTTCCATCCATGGGAGCATCACAGAGAAGCCACGTGCAACAACGATACTCGTAGAACACTTCCATCCATGGGAGCATCACAGAGAAGCCTCATGAAACAACAACAATCATAGAACACTTCCATCCATGGGAGCATCACAGAGAAGCCACGTGAAACAACGATAATCATAGAACACTTCCATCTATGAGAGCATCACAGAGAGGCCTCGTGAAACAACGATTATCATAGAACACTTCCATACGTGTGAGCATCACAGAGAAGACACGTGAAACAACGATAATCATAGAACACTTCCATCCATGTGAGCATCACAGAGAAGCCACGTGAAACAACGATAATCATAGAACACTTCCATCCGTGTGAGCATCACAGAAAAGCCACGTGCAACAACGATAATCATAGAACACTTCCATCCATGGGAGCATCACAGAGAAGCCTCGTTAAACAACAACAATCATAGAACACTTCCATCCATGGGAGCATCACAGAGAAGACACGTGAAACAAGGATAATTATAGAACACTTCCATCGGTGCGAGCATCACAGAGAAGCCACGTTAAACAACAACAATCATAGAACACTTCCATCTATGAGAGCATCACAGAGACGTCACGTGAAACAAGGATAATTATAGAACACTTCCATCGGTGCGAGCATCACAGAGAAGCCACGTGAAACAAGGATAATCATAGAACACTTCCATCTGTGTGAGCATCACAGAAAAGCCACGTGCAACAACGATAATCATAGAACACTTCCATCCATGGGAGCATCACAGAGAAGCCTCGTTAAACAACAACAATCATAGAACACTTCCATCCATGGGAGCATCACAGAGAAGACACGTGAAACAACGATAATCATAGAACACTTCCATCCGTGTGAGCATCACAGAGAAGCCACGTGAAACAACGATAATCATAGAACACTTCCATCTATGAGAGCATCACAGAGGAGCCTCGTGAAACAACGATAATTATAGAACACTTCCATCTATGAGAGCATCACAGAGAAGTCACGTGAAACAACAATAATCATAGAACACTTCCATCCATGTGAGCATCACAGAGAAGCCACGTGAAACAACGATAATCATAGAACACTTCCATCCGTGTGAGCATCACAGAAAAGCCACGTGCAACAACGATAATCATAGAACACTTCCATCCATGGGAGCATCACAGAGAAGCCTCGTTAAACAACAACAATCATAGAACACTTCCATCCATGGGAGCATCACAGAGAAGACACGTGAAACAAGGATAATTATAGAACACTTCCATCGGTGCGAGCATCACAGAGAAGCCTCATGAAACAACAACAATCATAGAACACTTCCATCTATGAGAGCATCACAGAGACGTCACGTGAAACAAGGATAATTATAGAACACTTCCATCGGTGCGAGCATCACAGAGAAGCCACGTGAAACAAGGATAATCATAGAACACTTCCATCTGTGTGAGCATCACAGAAAAGCCACGTGCAACAACGATAATCATAGAACACTTCCATCCATGGGAGCATCACAGAGAAGCCTCGTTAAACAACAACAATCATAGAACACTTCCATCCATGGGAGCATCACAGAGAAGACACGTGAAACAACGATAATCATAGAACACTTCCATCCGTGTGAGCATCACAGAGAAGCCACGTGAAACAACGATAATCATAGAACACTTCCATCTATGAGAGCATCACAGAGGAGCCTCGTGAAACAACGATAATTATAGAACACTTCCATCTATGAGAGCATCACAGAGAAGTCACGTGAAACAACAATAATCATAGAACACTTCCATCCGTGTGAGCATCACAGAGAAGCCACGTGGAGCAACAACAACAATCATAGAACACTTCCATCCATGGGAGCATCACAGAGAAGCCTCATGAAACAGCAACAATCATAGAACACTTCCATCCATGGGAGAATCACAGAGAAGACACGTGAAACAACAATAATCATAGAACACTTCCATCCATTAGAGCATCACAGAGAAGACACGTGAAACAACGATAATCATTGAACACTTCCATCCATGTGAGCATCACAGAGATGACACGTGAAACAACGATAATCATAGAACACGACCATCCATGTGAGCATCACAGAGAAGACACGTGAAACAACGATAATCATAGAACACTTCCATCCGTGTGAGCATCACAGAGAAGCCTCATGAAACAACAACAATCATAGAACACTTCCATCCATGGGAGCATCACAGAGAAGATACGTGAAACAACGATAATCATAGAACACTTCCATCCATGAGAGCATCACAGAGAAGCCACGTGAAACAACGATAATCATAGAACACTTCCGTCCGTGTGAGCATCACAGAGAAGCCTCGCGAAACAACAACAATCATAGAACACTTCCATCCATGGGAGCACCACAGAGAAGACACGTGAAACAACGATAATCATAGAACACTTC
The DNA here is from genome assembly GCA_034401795.1 of Chaetoderma sp. LZ-2023a. NCBI lineage: Eukaryota > Metazoa > Mollusca > Caudofoveata > Chaetodermatida > Chaetodermatidae > Chaetoderma > Chaetoderma sp. LZ-2023a. The sequence goes on along the minus strand of JAVVLW010000083.1, from coordinate 18,369 downwards.
CATCCGTGTGAGCATCACAGAGAAGCCTCATGAAACAACGATAATCATAGAACACTTCCATCTATGAGAGCATCACAGAGGAGCCTCGTGAAACAACGATAATTATAGAACACTTCCATCTATGAGAGCATCACAGAGAAGTCACGTGAAACAACAATAATCATAGAACACTTCCATCCGTGTGAGCATCACAGAAAAGCCATGTGCAACAACGATAATCATAGAACACTTCCATCCATGGGAGCATCACAGAGAAGCCACGTGCAACAACGATAAGCATAGAACACTTCCATCCATGGTAGCATCACAGAGAAGCCACGTGAAGCAACAACAATCATAGAACACTTCCATCTATGAGAGCATCACAGAGAAGCCACGTGCAACAAAGATAATCATAGAACACTTCCATCAATGGGAGCATCACAGAGAAGCCTCATGAAACAACAACAATCATAGAACACTTCCCTCCATGGGAGCATCACAGAGAAGCCTCGCGAAACAACAACAATCATAGAACACTTCCATCCATGGGAGCATCACAGAGAAGACACTTGAAACAACAATAATCCTAGAACACTTCCATCCGTGTGAGCATCATAGATAAGCCACGTGGAGGAACAACAACAATCATAGAACACTTCCATCCATGGGAGCATCACAGAGAAGCCTCATGAAACAGTAACAATCATAGAACACTTCCATTCATGGGAGAATCACAGAGAAGACACGTGAAACAACGATAATCATAGAACACTTCCATCCATGAGAGCATCACCGAGAAGACACGTGAAACAACGATAATCATAGAACACTTCCATCCATGTGAGCATCATAGATAAGCCACGTGGAGGAACAACAACAATCATAGAACACTTCCATCCTTGGGAGCATCACAGAGAAGCCTCATGAAACAGTAACAATCATAGAACACTTCCATCCATGGGAGAATCACAGAGAAGACACGTGAAACAACGATAATCATAGAACACTTCCATCCATGAGAGCATCACCGAGAAGACACGTGAAACAACGATAATCATAGAACACGTCCATCCATGTGAGCATCACAGAGATGACTCGTGAAACAACGATAATCATAGAACACTTCCATCCATGTGAGCATCACAGAGAAGACACGTGAAACAACGATAATCATAGAACACTTCCATCCGTGTGAGCATCACAGAGAAGCCTCGCGAAACAACAACAATCATAGAACACTTCCATCCATGGGAGCATCACAGAGAAGACACGTAAAACAACAACAATCATAGAACACTTCCATCCATGGGAGCATCACAGAGAAGACACGTGAAACAACGATAATCATAGAACACTTCCATCCATGAGAGCATCACAGAGAAGCCACGTGAATCAACGATAATCATAGAACTCTTCCATCCATGAGAGCATCACAGAGAAGCCACGTGAAACAACGATAATCATAGAACACTTCCGTCCGTGTGAGCATCACAGAGAAGCCACGTGCAATAACGATAATCATAGAACACTTCCATCCATGGGAGCATCACAGAGAAGACACGTGAAACAACAGCAATCATAGAACACTTCCATCCATGGGAGCATCACAGAGAAGACACGTGAAACAACGATAATCATAGAACACTTCCATCCATGAGAGCATCACAGAGAAGCCTAGTGAATCAACGATAATCATAGAACACTTCCATCCATGAGAGCATCACAGAGAAGCCACGTGAAACAACGATAATCATAGAACACTTCCGTCCGTGTGAGCATCACAGGGAAGCCACGTGCAATAACGATAATCATAGAACACTTCCATCCATGGGAGCATCACAGAGAAGCCTCGTGAAACAACAACAATCATAGAACACTTCCATCAATGGGAGCATCACAGAGAAGACACTTGAAACAACAATAATCCTAGAACACTTCCATCCGTGTGAGCATCACAGAGAAGCCTCCCAAAACAACGATAATTATAGAACACTTCCATCTATGAGAGCATCACAGTGAAGTCACGTGAAACAACAATTATCATAGAACACTTCCATCCGTGTGAGCATCACAGAGAAGCCACGTGCAACAACGATAATCATAGAACACTTCCATCCATGGGAGCATCACAGAGAAGCCACGTGCAACAACGATAATCATAGAACCCTTCCATCCATGTGAGCATCATAGATAAGCCACGTGGAGGAACAACAACAGTCATAGAACACTTCCATCCATGGGAGCATCACAGAGAAGCCTCATGAAACAGCAACAATCATAGAACACTTCCATCCATGGGAGAATCACAGAGAAGACACGTGAAACAACGATAATCATAGAACACTTCCATCCATGAGAGCATCACAGAGAAGACACGTGAAACAACGATAATCATAGAACACTTCCATCCATGTGAGCATCACAGAGATGACTCGTGAAACAACGATAATCATAGCACACTTCCATCCATGTGAGCATCACAGAGATGACTCGTGAAACAACAACAATCATAGAACACTTCCATCCATGGGAGCATCACAGAGAAGACACTTGAAACAACAATAATCCTAGAACACTTCCATCCGTGTGAGCATCATAGATAAGCCACGTGGAGGAACAACAACAATCATAGAACACTTCCATCCATGGGAGCATCACAGAGAAGCCTCATGAAACAGTAACAATCATAGAACACTTCCATTCATGGGAGAATCACAGAGAAGACACGTGAAACAACGATAATCATAGAACACTTCCATCCATGAGAGCATCACCGAGAAGACACGTGAAACAACGATAATCATAGAACACTTCCATCCATGTGAGCATCATAGATAAGCCCCGTGGAGGAACAACAACAATCATAGAACACTTCCATCTATGGGAGCATCACAGAGAAGCCTCATGAAACAGTAACAATCATAGAACACTTCCATCCATGGGAGAATCACAGGGAAGACACGTGAAACAACGATAATCATAGAACACTTCCATCCATGAGAGCATCACCGAGAAGACACGTGAAACAACGATAATCATAGAACACGTCCATCCATGTGAGCATCACAGAGATGACTCGTGAAACAACGATAATCATAGAACACTTCCATCCATGTGAGCATCACAGAGAAGACACGTGAAACAACGATAATCATAGAACACTTCCATCCGTGTGAGCATCACAGAGAAGCCTCATGAAACAACAACAATCATAGAACACTTCCATCCATGGGAGCATCACAGAGAAGACACGTAAAACAACAACAATCATAGAACACTTCCATCCATGGGAGCATCACAGAGAAGACACGTGAAACAACGATAATCATAGAACACTTCCATCCATGAGAGCATCACAGAGAAGCCACGTGAATCAACGATAATCATAGAACACTTCCATCCATGAGAGCATCACAGAGAAGCCACGTGAAACAACGATAATCATAGAACACTTCCGTCCGTGTGAGCATCACAGAGAAGCTACGTGAAACAACGATAATCATAGAACACTTCCATCCATGGGAGCATCACAGAGAAGCCACGTGAAACAACGATAATCATAGAACACTTCCGTCCGTGTGAGCATCACAGAGAAGACACGTGAAACAACGATAATCATAGAACACTTCCATCTATGAGAGCATCACAGAGAAGCCACGTGAAACAACGATAATCATAGAACACTTCCATCCATGAGAGCATCACAGAGAAGCCACGTGAAACAACGATAATCATAGAACACTTCCGTCCGTGTGAGCATCACAGGGAAGCCACGTGCAATAACGATAATCATAGAACACTTCCATCCATGGGAGCATCACAGAGAAGCCTCGTGAAACAACAACAATCATAGAACACTTCCATCAATGGGAGCATCACAGAGAAGGCACTTGAAACAACAATAATCCTAGAACACTTCCATCCGTGTGAGCATCACAGAGAAGCCTCCTGAAACAACGATAATTATAGAACACTTCCATCTATGAGAGCATCACAGAGAAGTCACGTGAAACAACAATTATCATAGAACACTTCCATCCGTGTGAGCATCACAGAGAAGCCACGTGCAACAACGATAATCATAGAACACTTCCATCCATGGGAGCATCACAGAGAAGCCACGTGCAACAACGATAATCATAGAACCCTTCCATCCATGTGAGCATCATAGATAAGCCACGTGGAGGAACAACAACAGTCATAGAACACTTCCATCCATGGGAGCATCACAGAGAAGCCTCATGAAACAGCAACAATCATAGAACACTTCCATCCATGGGAGAATCACAGAGAAGACACGTGAAACAACGATAATCATAGAACACTTCCATCCATGAGAGCATCATAGAGAAGACACGTGAAACAACGATAATCATAGAACATTTCCATCCATGTGAGCATCACAGAGATGACTCGTGAAACAACGATAATCATAGAACACTTCCATCCATGTGAGCATCACAGAGATGACTCGTGAAACAACGATAATCATAGAACACTTCCATCCGTGTAAGCATCACAGAGAAGCCTCATGAAACAACAACAATCATAGAACACTTCCATCCATGGGAGCATCACAGAGAAGACACGTGAAACAACAACAATCATAGAACATTTCCATCCATGGGAGCATCACAGAGAAGACACGTGAAACGACAATAATCATAGAACACTTCCATCCATGAGAGCATCAAAGAGAAGCCACGTGAAACAACGATATTCATAGAACACTTCCGTCCGTGTGAGCATCACAGAGAAGCTACGTGAAACAACGATAATCATAGAACACTTCCATCCATGAGAGCATCACAGAGAAGCCACGTGAAACAACGATAATCATAGAACACTTCCGTCCGTGTGAGCATCACAGAGAAGACACGTGAAACAACGATAATCATAGAACACTTCCATCTATGAGAGCATCACATAGGAGCCTCGTGAAACAACGATAATTATAGAACACTTCCATCTATGAGAGCATCACAGAGAAGTCACGTGAAACAACAATAATCATAGAACACTTCCATTCATGGGAGCATCATAGAGAAGCCACGTGCAACAACGATATCATAGAACACTTCCATCCATGGGAGCATCACAGAGAAGCCTCATGAAACAACAACAATCATAGAACACTTCCATCCATGGGAGCATCACAGAGAAGACACGTGAAACAACGATAATCATAGAACACTTCCATCCATGAGAGCATCACAGCGAAGCCACGTGCAACTACGATAATCATAGAACACTTCCATCCATGGGAGCATCACAGAGAAGCCTCGTGAAACAACGATAATCATAGAACACTTCCATCCGTGTGAGCATCACAGAGAAGACACATGAAACAACGATAATCATAGAACTCTTCCATCCGTGTGAGCCTCATAGGGAAGCCACGTGCAGCAACAACAACAATCATAGAACACTTCTATCCATGGGAGCATCACAGAGAAGCCTCATGAAACAACAACAATCATAGAACACTTCCATCCATGGGAGAATCACAGAGAAGACACGTGAAACAACGATAATCATAGAACACTTCCGTCCGTGTGAGCATCACAGAGAAGACACGTGAAACAACGATAATCATAGAACACTTCCATCCATGTGAGCATCACAGAGATGACTCGTGAAACAACGATAATCATAGAACACTTCCATCCATGTGAGCATCACAGAGATGACTCGTGAAACAACGATAATCATAGAACACTTCCATCCGTGTGAGCATCACAGAGAAGCCTCATGAAACAACAACAATCATAGAACACTTCCATCCATGGGAGCCTCACAGAGAAGACACGTGAAACAACAACAATCATAGAACATTTCCATCCATGGGAGCATCACAGAGAAGACACGTGAAACGACAATAATCATAGAACACTTCCATCCATGAGAGCATCACAGAGAAGCCACGTGAAACAACGATAATCATAGAACACTTCCGTCCGTGTGAGCATCACAGAGAAGCTACGTGAAACAACGATAATCATAGAACACTTCCATCCATGAGAGCATCACAGAGAAGCCACGTGAAACAACGATAATCATAGAACACTTCCGTCCGTGTGAGCATCACAGAGAAGCCACGTGCAACAACGATAATCATAGAACACTTCCATCCATGGGAGCATCACAGAGAAGCCTCGTGAAACAACAACAATCATAGAACACTTCCATCCATGGGAGCATCACAGAGAAGCCACGTGCAACAACGATAATCATAGAACACTTCCATCCATGGGAGCATCACAGAGAAGCCTCCTGAAACAACAACAATCATAGAACATTTCCATCCATGGGAGCATCACAGAGAAGCCACTTGAAACAACGATAATCATAGAACACTTCCATCTATGAGAGCATCACATAGACGTCACGTGAAACAAGGATAATCATAGAACACTTCCATCCGTGTGAGCATCACAGAGACGCCACGTGCAACAACGATAATCATAGAACACTTCCATCCATGGGAGCATCACAGAGAAGCCTCATGAAACAACAACAATCATAGAACACTTCCATCCATGGGAGCATCACAGAGGAGCCTCGTGAAACAACGATAATTATAGAACACTTCCATCTATGAGAGCATCACAGAGAAGTCACGTGAAACAACAATAATCATAGAACACTTCCATCTGTGTGAGCATCACAGAGAAGCCACGTGCAACAACGATAATCATAGAACACTTCCATCCATGGGAGCATCACAGGAAAGCCTCGTGAAACAACTATAATTATAGAACACTTCCATCTATGAGAGCATCACAGAGAACTCACGTGAAACAAGGATAATCATAGAACACTTCCATCCGTGTGATCATCAGAGAGAAGACACATGAAACAACGATAATCATAGAACCCTTCCATCCATGTGAGCATCATAGAGAAGCCACGTGGAGCAACAACAACAATCATAGCACACTTCCATCCATGGGAGCATCACAGAGAAGCCACGTGAAACAACGATAATCATAGAACACTTCCATCTATGAGAGCATCACAGAGAGGCCTCGTGAAACAACGATAATTATAGAACACTTCCATCTATGAGAGCATCACAGAGACGTCACGTGAAACAAGGATAATCATAGAACACTTCCATCCGTGTGAGCATCACAGAGAAGCCACGTGAAACAACGATAATCATAGAACACTTCCATCCATGTGAGCATCACAGAGAAGCCACGTGAATCAACGATAATCATAGAACACTTCCATCCATGAGAGCATCACAGAGAAGCCACGTGAAACAACGATAATCATAGAACACTTCCATCCATGGGAGCATCACAGAGAAGACACGTGAAACAACAACAATCATCGAACACTTCCATCCATGGGAGCATCACAGAGAAGACACGTGAAACAACGATAATCATAGAACACTTCCATCCATGAGAGCATCACAGAGAAGCCACGTGAATCAACGATAATCATAGAACACTTCCATCCATGAGAGCATCACAGAGAAGCCACGTGAAACAACGATAATCATAGAACACTTCCGTCCGTGTGAGCATCACAGAGAAGCCACGTGCAACAACGATAATCATAGAACACTTCCATCCATGGGAGCATCACAGAGAAGCCTCGTGAAACAACAACAATCATAGAACACTTCCGTCCGTGTGAGCATCACAGAGAAGCCACGTGCAACAACGATAATCATAGAACACTTCCATCCATGGGAGCATCACAGAGAAGCCTCGTGAAACAACAACAATCATAGAACACTTCCATCCATGGGAGCATCACAGAGAAGCCACGTGCAACAACGATAATCATAGAACACTTCCATCCATGGGAGCATCACAGAGAAGCCTCCTGAAACAACAACAATCATAGAACATTTCCATCCATGGGAGCATCACAGAGAAGCCACTTGAAACAACGATAATCATAGAACACTTCCATCTATGAGAGCATCACATAGACGTCACGTGAAACAACGATAATCATAGAACACTTCCATCCATGAGAGCATCACAGAGAAGCCACGTGAAACAACGATAATCATAGAACACTTCCGTCCGTGTGAGCATCACAGAGAAGACACGTGAAACAACGATAATCATAGAACACTTCCATCTATGAGAGCATCACAGAGGAGCCTCGTGAAACAACGATAATTATAGAACACTTCCATCTATGAGAGCATCACAGAGAAGTCACGTGAAACAACAATAATCATAGAACACTTCCATCCATGGGAGCATCACAGAGAAGCCACGTGCAACAACGATATCATAGAACACTTCCATCCATGGGAGCATCACAGAGAAGCCACGTGAATCAACGATAATCATAGAACACTTCCATCCATGAGAGCATCACAGAGAAGCCACGTGAAACAACGATAATCATAGAACACTTCCGTCCGTGTGAGCATCACAGGGAAGCCACGTGCAATAACGATAATCATAGAACACTTCCATCCATGGGAGCATCACAGAGAAGCCTCGTGAAACAACAACAATCATAGAACACTTCAATCAATGGGAGCATCACAGAGAAGACACTTGAAACAACAATAATCCTAGAACACTTCCATCCGTGTGAGCATCACAGAGAAGCCACGTGAAACAACGATAATCATAGAACACTTCCATCCATGAGAGCATCACAGAGAAGCCTCCTGAAACAACGATAATTATAGAACACTTCCATCTATGAGAGCATCACAGAGAAGTCACGTGAAACAACAATTATCATAGAACACTTCCATCCGTGTGAGCATCACAGAGAAGCCACGTGCAACAACGATAATCATAGAACACTTCCATCCATGGGAGCATCACAGAGAAGCCACGTGCAACAACGATACTCATAGAACACTTCCATCCGTGTGGGCATCACAGAGAAGACACATGAAACAACGATAATCATAGAACCCTTCCATCCATGTGAGCATCATAGATAAGCCGCGTGGAGGAACAACAACAGTCATAGAACACTTCCATCCATGGGAGCATCACAGAGAAGCCTCATGAAACAGCAACAATCATAGAACACTTCCATCCATGGGAGAATCACAGAGAAGACACGTGAAACAACGATAATCATAGAACACTTCCATCCATGAGAGCATCACAGAGAAGACACGTGAAACAACGATAATCATAGAACACTTCCATCCATGTGAGCATCACAGAGATGACTCGTGAAACAACGATAATCATAGAACACTTCCATCCATGTGAGCATCACAGAGATGACTCGTGAAACAACGATAATCATAGAACACTTCCATCCGTGTGAGCATCACAGAGAAGCCTCATGAAACAACAACAATCATAGAACACTTCCATCCATGGGAGCCTCACAGAGAAGACACGTGAAACAACAACAATCATAGAACATTTCCATCCATGGGAGCATCACAGAGAAGACACGTGAAACGACAATAATCATAGAACACTTCCATCCATGAGAGCATCACAGAGAAGCCACGTGAAACAACGATAATCATAGAACACTTCCGTCCGTGTGAGCATCACAGAGAAGCTACGTGAAACAACGATAATCATAGAACACTTCCATCCATGAGAGCATCACAGAGAAGCCACGTGAAACAACGATAATCATAGAACACTTCCGTCCGTGTGAGCATCACAGAGAAGCCACGTGCAACAACGATAATCATAGAACACTTCCATCCATGGGAGCATCACAGAGAAGCCTCGTGAAACAACAACAATCATAGAACACTTCCATCCATGGGAGCATCACAGAGAAGCCACGTGCAACAACGATAATCATAGAACACTTCCATCCATGGGAGCATCACAGAGAAGCCTCCTGAAACAACAACAATCATAGAACATTTCCATCCATGGGAGCATCACAGAGAAGCCACTTGAAACAACGATAATCATAGAACACTTCCATCTATGAGAGCATCACATAGACGTCACGTGAAACAAGGATAATCATAGAACACTTCCATCCGTGTGAGCATCACAGAGACGCCACGTGCAACAACGATAATCATAGAACACTTCCATCCATGGGAGCATCACAGAGAAGCCTCATGAAACAACAACAATCATAGAACACTTCCATCCATGGGAGCATCACAGAGGAGCCTCGTGAAACAACGATAATTATAGAACACTTCCATCTATGAGAGCATCACAGAGAAGTCACGTGAAACAACAATAATCATAGAACACTTCCATCTGTGTGAGCATCACAGAGAAGCCACGTGCAACAACGATAATCATAGAACACTTCCATCCATGGGAGCATCACAGGAAAGCCTCGTGAAACAACTATAATTATAGAACACTTCCATCTATGAGAGCATCACAGAGAACTCACGTGAAACAAGGATAATCATAGAACACTTCCATCCGTGTGATCATCAGAGAGAAGACACATGAAACAACGATAATCATAGAACCCTTCCATCCATGTGAGCATCATAGAGAAGCCACGTGGAGCAACAACAACAATCATAGCACACTTCCATCCATGGGAGCATCACAGAGAAGCCACGTGAAACAACGATAATCATAGAACACTTCCATCTATGAGAGCATCACAGAGAGGCCTCGTGAAACAACGATAATTATAGAACACTTCCATCTATGAGAGCATCACAGAGACGTCACGTGAAACAAGGATAATCATAGAACACTTCCATCCGTGTGAGCATCACAGAGAAGCCACGTGAAACAACGATAATCATAGAACACTTCCATCCATGTGAGCATCACAGAGAAGCCACGTGAATCAACGATAATCATAGAACACTTCCATCCATGAGAGCATCACAGAGAAGCCACGTGAAACAACGATAATCATAGAACACTTCCATCCATGGGAGCATCACAGAGAAGACACGTGAAACAACAACAATCATCGAACACTTCCATCCATGGGAGCATCACAGAGAAGACACGTGAAACAACGATAATCATAGAACACTTCCATCCATGAGAGCATCACAGAGAAGCCACGTGAATCAACGATAATCATAGAACACTTCCATCCATGAGAGCATCACAGAGAAGCCACGTGAAACAACGATAATCATAGAACACTTCCGTCCGTGTGAGCATCACAGAGAAGCCACGTGCAACAACGATAATCATAGAACACTTCCATCCATGGGAGCATCACAGAGAAGCCTCGTGAAACAACAACAATCATAGAACACTTCCATCCATGGGAGCATCACAGAGAAGCCACGTGCAACAACGATAATCATAGAACACTTCCATCCATGGGAGCATCACAGAGAAGCCTCCTGAAACAACAACAATCATAGAACATTTCCATCCATGGGAGCATCACAGAGAAGCCACTTGAAACAACGATAATCATAGAACACTTCCATCTATGAGAGCATCACATAGACGTCACGTGAAACAAGGATAATCATAGAACACTTCCATCCGTGTGAGCATCACAGAGACGCCACGTGCAACAACGATAATCATAGAACACTTCCATCCATGGGAGCATCACAGAGAAGCCTCATGAAACAACAACAATCATAGAACACTTCCATCAATGGGAGCATCACAGAGAAGACACTTGAAACAACAATAATCCTAGAACACTTCCATCCGTGTGAGCATCACAGAGAAGCCACGTGAAATAACGATAATCATAGAACACTTCCATCCATGAGAGCATCACAGAGAAGCCTCCTGAAACAACGATAATTATAGAACACTTCCATCTATGAGAGCATCACAGAGAAGTCACGTGAAACAACAATTATCATAGAACACTTCCATCCGTGTGAGCATCACAGAGAAGCCACGTGCAACAACGATAATCATAGAACACTTCCATCCATGGGAGCATCACAGAGAAGCCACGTGCAACAACGATACTCATAGAACACTTCCATCCGTGTGGGCATCACAGAGAAGACACATGAAACAACGATAATCATAGAACCCTTCCATCCATGTGAGCATCATAGATAAGCCACGTGGAGGAACAACAACAGTCATAGAACACTTCCATCCATGGAAGCATCACAGAGAAGCCACGTGAAACAACGATAATCATAGAACACTTCCATCCATGGGAGCATCACAGAGAAGACACATGAAACAACGATAATCATAGAACCCTTCCATCCATGTGAGCATCATAGATAAGACACATGAAACAACGATAATCATAGAACCCTTCCATCCATGTGAGCATCATAGATAAGCCACGTGGAGGAACAACAACAGTCATAGAACACTTCCATCTATGAGAGCATCACAGAGAAGTCACGTGAAACAACAATAATCATAGAACACTTCCATCCGTGTGAGCATCACAGAGAAGCCACGTGCAACAACGATAATCATAGAACACTTCCATCCATGGGAGCATCACAGAAAAGCCTCGTGAAACAACTATAATTATAGAACACTTCCATCTATGAGAGCATCACAGAGAAGTCACGTGAAACAAGGATAATCATAGAATACTTCCATCCGTGTGATCATCAGAGAGAAGACACATGAAACAACGATAATCATAGAACCCTTCCATCCATGTGAGCATCATAGAGAAGCCACGTGGAGCACAACAACAATCATAGCACACTTCCATCCATGGGAGCATCACAGAGAAGCCACGTGAAACAACGATAATCATAGAACACTTCCATCTATGAGAGCATCACAGAGAGGCCTCGTGAAACAACGATAATTATAGAACACTTCCATCTATGAGAGCATCACAGAGAAGTCACGTGAAACAACAATTATCATAGAACACTTCCATCCGTGTGAGCATCACAGAGAAGCCACGTGCAACAACGATAATCATAGAACACTTCCATCCATGTGAGCATCACAGAGAAGCCAGGTGCAACAACGATAATCATAGAACACTTCCATCCATGGGAGCATCACAGAGAAGACACGTGAAACAACAACAATCATAGAACACTTCCATCCATGGGAGCATCACAGAGAAGACACGTGAAACAACGATAATCATAGAACACTTCCATCCATGAGAGCATCACAGAGAAGCCACGTGAATCAACGATAATCATAGAACACTTCCATCCATGAGAGCATCACAGAGAAGCCACGTGAAACAACGATAATCATAGAACACTTCCATCCGTGTGAGCATCACAGAGAAGCCACGTGAAACAACGATAATCATAGAACACTTCCATCCATGAGAGCATCACAGAGAAGCCTCCTGAAACAACGATAATTATAGAACACTTCCATCAATGAGAGCATCACAGAGAAGTCACGTGAAACAACAATTATCATAGAACACTTCCTTCCATCTGTGTGAGCATCACAGAGAAGCCACGTGCAACAACGATAATCATAGACCACTTCCATCCATGGGAGCATCACAGAGAAGCCACGTGCAACAACGATACTCATAGAACACTTCCATCCGTGTGGGCATCACAGAGAAGACACATGAAACAACGATAATCATAGAACCCTTCCATCCATGTGAGCATCATAGATAAGCCACGTGGAGGAACAACAACAGTCATAGAACACTTCCATCCATGGGAGCATCACAGAGAAGCCTCATGAAACAGCAACAATCATAGAACACTTCCATCCATGGGAGAATCACAGAGAAGACACGTGAAACAACGATAATCATAGAACACTTCCATCATGAGAGCATCACAGAGAAGACACGTGAAACAACGATAATCATAGAACACATCCATCCATGTGAGCATCACAGAGATGACTCGTGAAACAACGATAATCATAGAACACTTCCATCCATGTGAGCATCACAGAGATGACTCGTGAAACAACGATAATCATAGAACACTTCCATCCGTGGGAGCATCACAGAGAAGCCTCATGAAACAACAACAATCATAGAACACTTCCATCCATGGGAGCCTCACAGAGAAGACACGTGAAACAACAACAATCATAGAACATTTCCATCCATGGGAGCATCACAGAGAAGACACGTGAAACGACAATAATCATAGAACACTTCCATCCATGAGAGCATCACAGAGAAGCCACGTGAAACAACGATAATCATAGAACACTTCCGTCCGTGTGAGCATCACAGAGAAGCTACGTGAAACAACGATAATCATAGAACACTTCCATCCATGAGAGCATCACAGAGAAGCCACGTGAAACAACGATAATCATAGAACACTTCCGTCCGTGTGAGCATCACAGAGAAGCCACGTGCAACAACGATAATCATAGAACACTTCCATCCATGGGAGCATCACAGAGAAGCCTCGTGAAACAACAACAATCATAGAACACTTCCATCCATGGGAGCATCACAGAGAAGCCACGTGCAACAACGATAATCATAGAACACTTCCATCCATGGGAGCATCACAGAGAAGACACATGAAACAACGATAATCATAGAACCCTTCCATCCATGTGAGCATCATAGATAAGACACATGAAACAACGATAATCATAGAACCCTTCCATCCATGTGAGCATCATAGATAAGCCACGTGGAGGAACAACAACAGTCATAGAACACTTCCATCTATGAGAGCATCACAGAGAAGTCACGTGAAACAACAATAATCATAGAACACTTCCATCCGTGTGAGCATCACAGAGAAGCCACGTGCAACAACGATAATCATAGAACACTTCCATCCATGGGAGCATCACAGAAAAGCCTCGTGAAACAACTATAATTATAGAACACTTCCATCTATGAGAGCATCACAGAGAAGTCACGTGAAACAAGGATAATCATAGAATACTTCCATCCGTGTGATCATCAGAGAGAAGACACATGAAACAACGATAATCATAGAACCCTTCCATCCATGTGAGCATCATAGAGAAGCCACGTGGAGCACAACAACAATCATAGCACACTTCCATCCATGGGAGCATCACAGAGAAGCCACGTGAAACAACGATAATCATAGAACACTTCCATCTATGAGAGCATCACAGAGAGGCCTCGTGAAACAACGATAATTATAGAACACTTCCATCTATGAGAGCATCACAGAGAAGTCACGTGAAACAACAATTATCATAGAACACTTCCATCCGTGTGAGCATCACAGAGAAGCCACGTGCAACAACGATAATCATAGAACACTTCCATCCATGTGAGCATCACAGAGAAGCCAGGTGCAACAACGATAATCATAGAACACTTCCATCCATGGGAGCATCACAGAGAAGACACGTGAAACAACAACAATCATAGAACACTTCCATCCATGGGAGCATCACAGAGAAGACACGTGAAACAACGATAATCATAGAACACTTCCATCCATGAGAGCATCACAGAGAAGCCACGTGAATCAACGATAATCATAGAACACTTCCATCCATGAGAGCATCACAGAGAAGCCACGTGAAACAACGATAATCATAGAACACTTCCATCCGTGTGAGCATCACAGAGAAGCCACGTGAAACAACGATAATCATAGAACACTTCCATCCATGAGAGCATCACAGAGAAGCCTCCTGAAACAACGATAATTATAGAACACTTCCATCAATGAGAGCATCACAGAGAAGTCACGTGAAACAACAATTATCATAGAACACTTCCTTCCATCTGTGTGAGCATCACAGAGAAGCCACGTGCAACAACGATAATCATAGACCACTTCCATCCATGGGAGCATCACAGAGAAGCCACGTGCAACAACGATACTCATAGAACACTTCCATCCGTGTGGGCATCACAGAGAAGACACATGAAACAACGATAATCATAGAACCCTTCCATCCATGTGAGCATCATAGATAAGCCACGTGGAGGAACAACAACAGTCATAGAACACTTCCATCCATGGGAGCATCACAGAGAAGCCTCATGAAACAGCAACAATCATAGAACACTTCCATCCATGGGAGAATCACAGAGAAGACACGTGAAACAACGATAATCATAGAACACTTCCATCATGAGAGCATCACAGAGAAGACACGTGAAACAACGATAATCATAGAACACATCCATCCATGTGAGCATCACAGAGATGACTCGTGAAACAACGATAATCATAGAACACTTCCATCCATGTGAGCATCACAGAGATGACTCGTGAAACAACGATAATCATAGAACACTTCCATCCGTGGGAGCATCACAGAGAAGCCTCATGAAACAACAACAATCATAGAACACTTCCATCCATGGGAGCCTCACAGAGAAGACACGTGAAACAACAACAATCATAGAACATTTCCATCCATGGGAGCATCACAGAGAAGACACGTGAAACGACAATAATCATAGAACACTTCCATCCATGAGAGCATCACAGAGAAGCCACGTGAAACAACGATAATCATAGAACACTTCCGTCCGTGTGAGCATCACAGAGAAGCTACGTGAAACAACGATAATCATAGAACACTTCCATCCATGAGAGCATCACAGAGAAGCCACGTGAAACAACGATAATCATAGAACACTTCCGTCCGTGTGAGCATCACAGAGAAGCCACGTGCAACAACGATAATCATAGAACACTTCCATCCATGGGAGCATCACAGAGAAGCCTCGTGAAACAACAACAATCATAGAACACTTCCATCCATGGGAGCATCACAGAGAAGCCACGTGCAACAACGATAATCATAGAACACTTCCATCCATGGGAGCATCACAGAGAAGCCTCCTGAAACAACAACAATCATAGAACACTTCCATCCATGGGAGCAACACAGAGAAGCCACTTGAAACAACGATAATCATAGAACACTTCCATCTATGAGAGCATCACATAGACGTCACGTGAAACAAGGATAATCATAGAACACTTCCATCCGTGTGAGCATCACAGAGAAGCCACGTGAAACAACGATAATCATAGAACACTTCCATCCGTGTGAGCATCACAGAAAAGCCACGTGCAACAACGATAATCATAGAACACTTCCATCCATGGGAGCATCACAGAGAAGCCTCGTGAAACAACAACAATCATAGAACACTTCCATCCATGGGAGCATCACAGAGAAGCCACGTGCAACAACGATAATCATAGAACACTTCCATCCATGGGAGCATCACAGAGAAGCCTCATGAAACAACAACAATCATAGAACACTTCCATCCATGGGAGCATCACAGAGAAGCCACGTGAAACAACGATAATCATAGAACACTTCCGTCCGTGTGAGCATCACAGAGAAGCTACGTGAAACAACGATAATCATAGCACACTTCCATCCATGGGAGCATCACAGAGAAGACACGTGAAACAACGATAATCATAGAACACTTCCATCTATGAGAGCATCACAGAGGAGCCTCGTGAAACAACGATAATTATAGAACACTTCCATCTATGAGAGCATCACAGAGAAGTCACGTGAAACAACAATAATCATAGAACACTTCCATCCGTGTGAGCATCACAGAGAAGCCACGTGCAACAGAGATAATCATAGAACACTTCTATCCATGGGAGCATCACAGAGAAGCCACGTGCAACAACGATATCATAGAACACTTCCATCCATGGGAGCATCACAGAGAAGCCTCGTGAAACAACGATAATCATAGAACACTTCCATCCGTGTGAGCATCACAGAGAAGACACATGAAACAACGATAATCATAGAACTCTTCCATCCATGAGAGCATCACAGAGAAGCCACGTGAAACTACGATAATCATAGAACACTTCCATCCCTGTGAGCATCACAGAGAAGCCTCGTGAAACAACGATAATCATAGAACACTTCCATCCGTGTGAGCATCACAGAGAAGACACATGAAACAACGATAATCATAGAACTCTTCCATCCGTGTGAGCCTCATAGGGAAGCCACGTGCAGCAACAACAACAATCATAGAACACTTCTATCCATGGGAGCATCACAGAGAAGCCTCATGAAACAACAACAATCATAGAACACTTCCATCCATGGGAGCATCACAGAGAAGACACGTGAAACAACGATAATCATAGAACACTTCCATCCATGAGAGCATCACAGAGAAGCCACGTGAAACAACGATAATCATAGAACACTTCCATCAATGAGAGCATCACAGAGACGCCTCGTGAAACAACGATAATTATAGAACACTTCCATCTATGAGAGCATCACAGAGAAGTCACGTAAAACAACGATAATCATAGAACACTTCCATCCGTGTGAGCATCACAGGGACGCCACGTGCAACAACGATAATCATAGGACACTTCCATCCGTGTGAGCATCACAGAGACGCCACGTGCAACAACGATAATCATAGAACACTTCCATCTATGGGAGCATCACAGAGAAGCCTCATGAAACAACAACAATCATAGAACACTTCCATCCATGGGAGCATCACAGAGGAGCCTCGTGAAACAACGATAATTATAGAACACTTCCATCTATGAGAGCATCACAGAGAAGTCACGTGAAACAACAATAA
>JAVVLW010000082.1:0-48000 GCA_034401795.1 Chaetoderma sp. LZ-2023a | reverse complement strand
ACAACCTGCAGCCATATAGGTGGTGCTTGGATAAGTACCAGAGACAAAACCCGCAGCCATATAGATGGTGCCTGGATAAGTACCAGAGACATAACCCGCAGCCATATAGTTGGTGCCTGGATAAGTACCAGAGACATAACCCGCAGCCATATAGGTGGTGCCTTGATAAGTACCAGAGACAAAACCCGCAGCCATATAGTTGGTGCCTGGATAAGTACCAGAGACAAAACCCGCAGCCATATAGGTGGTGCCTGGATAACTACCAGAGACAAAACCCGCAGCCATATAGGTGGTGCCTTGATAAGTGCCAGAGACATAACCCGCAGCCATATAGGTGGTGCCTGGATAAGCACCAGAGACAAAACCCGCAGCCATATAGGTGGTGCCTGCATAAGTACCAGAGACAAAACCCGCAGCCATATAGTTGGTGCCTGGATAACTACCAGAGACAAAACCCGCAGCCATATAGGTGGTGCCTTGATAAGTGCCAGAGACATAACCCGCAGCCATATAGGTGGTGCCTGGATAAGCACCAGAGACATAACCCGCAGCCATATAGGTGGTGCCTTGATAAGTACCAGAGACAAAACCCGCAGCCATATAGTTGGTGCCTGGATAAGTACCAGAGACAAAACCCGCAGCCATATAGGTGGTGCCTGGATAACTACCAGAGACAAAACCCGCAGCCATATAGGTGGTGCCTTGATAAGTGCCAGAGACATAACCCGCAGCCATATAGGTGGTGCCTGGATAAGCACCAGAGACAAAACCCGCAGCCATATAGGTGGTGCCTGCATAAGTACCAGAGAAAAAACCCGCAGCCATATAGGTGGTGCCTGGATAAGTACCAGAGACATAACCCGCAGCCATATAGGTGGTGTTTGGATAAGTACCAGAGACAAAACCCGCAGCCATATAGATGGTGCCTGGATAAGTACAAGAGACATAACCCGCAGCCATATATGTTGTGCCTGGATAAGCACCATAGACAAAACCCGCAGCCATATAGGTAGTGCCTGCATATGTACCAGTGAAAAAACCCGCAGCCATATAAGTGGTGCCTGGATAAGCACCATAGACACAACCCGCAGCCATATAGGTGCTGCCTAAATAAGTACCAGAGACAAAACCTACAGCCATATAGGTGGTGCCTAAATAAGTACCAGAGACAAAACCTACAGCCATATATGTGGTGCCTAAATAAGTACCAGAGACAAAGCCCGCAGCCATATAGGTGGTGCCTGGATAAGCACCAGAGACAAAACCCGCAGCCATATAGGTGTTGCCTGGATAAGTACCAGAGACAAAACCCGCAGCCATATAGGTGGTGCCTGGATAAGTACCAGAGACATAACCCGCAGCCATATAGGTGGTGCCTGGATAAGTACCAGAGACATAACCCGCAGGCACATAGGTGGTGCCTGGATAAGTACCAGAGACATAACGCGCAGCCATATAGGTGGTGCTTGGATAAGTACCAGAGACAAAACCCGCAGCCATATAGATGGTGCCTGGATAAGTACCAGAGACATAACGCGCAGCCATATAGTTGGTGCCTGGATAAGTACCAGAGACATAACCCGCAGCCATATAGGTGGTGCCTTGATAAGTACCAGAGACAAAACCCGCAGCCATATAGGTGGTGCCTGGATAAGTACCAGAGACAAAACCCGCAGCCATATAGGTGGTGCCTGGATAACTACCAGAGACAAAACCCGCAGCCATATAGGTGGTGCCTTGATAAGTACCAGAGACATAACCCGCAGCCATATAGGTGGTGCCTGGATAAGCACAAGAGACACAACCCGCAGCCATATAGGTGGTGCCTAAATAAGTACCAGAGACAAAACCTACAGCCATATAGGTGGTGCCTGGATAAGCACCAGAGACAAAGCCTGCAGCCATATAGGTTGTGCCTGGATAAGCACCATAGACAAAACCCGCAGCCATATAGGTAGTGCCTGCATAAGTACCAGTGAAAAAACCCGCAGCCATATAGGTGGTGCCTGGATAAGCACCATAGACACAACCCGCAGCCATATAGGTGCTGCCTAAATAAGTACCAGAGACAAAACCTACAGCCATATAGGTGGTGCCTAAATAAGTACCAGAGACAAAACCTACAGCCATATATGTGGTGCCTAAATAAGCACCAGAGACAAAGCCCGCAGCCATATAGGTGGTGCCTGGATAAGCACCAGAGACAAAACCCGCAGCCATATAGGTGTTGCCTGGATAAGTACCAGAGACAAAACCCGCAGCCATATAGGTGGTGCCTGGATAAGTACCTGAGACATTACCCGCAGCCATATAGGTTGTGCCTGGATAAGCACCATAGACAAAACCCGCAGCCATATAGGTTGTGCCTGCATAAGTACCAGTGAAAAAACCCGCAGCCATAAAGGTGGTGCCTGGATAAGCACCAGAGACACAACCCGCAGCCATATAGGTGCTGCCTAAATAAGTACCAGAGACAAAACCTACAGCCATATAGGTGGTGCCTAAATCAGTACCAGAGACAAAACCTACAGCCATATATGTGGTGCCTGGATAACCACCAGAGACAAAGCCCGCAGCAATATAGGTGGTGCCTGGATAAGCACCAGAGACAAAACCCGCAGCCATATAGGTGGTGCCTGGATAAGTACCAGAGACAAAACCCGCAGCCATATAGGTGGTGCCTGGATAAGTACCAGAGACATAACCCGCAGCCATATAGGTGGTGCCTGGATAAGTACCAGAGACATAACCCGCAGGCACATAGGTGGTGCCTGGATAAGTACCAGAGACATAACCCGCAGCCATATAGGTGGTGCCTGGATAAGTACCAGAGACAAAACCCACAGCCATATAGGTGGTGCCTGGATAAGTACCAGAGACATAACCTGCAGCCATATAGGTGGTGCTTGGATAAGTACCAGAGACAAAACCCGCAGCCATATAGATGGTGCCTGGATAAGTACCAGAGACATAACCCGCAGCCATATAGTTGGTGCCTGGATAAGTACCAGAGACATAACCCGCAGCCATATAGGTGGTGCCTTGATAAATACCAGAGACAAAACCCGCAGCCATATAGTTGGTGCCTGGATAAGTACCAGAGACAAAACCCGCAGCCATATAGGTGGTGCCTGGATAACTACCAGAGACAAAACCCGCAGCCATATAGGTGGTGCCTTGATAAGTGCCAGAGACATAACCCGCAGCCATATAGGTGGTGCCTGGATAAGCACCAGAGACAAAACCCGCAGCCATATAGGTGGTGCCTGCATAAGTACCTGAGAAAAAACCCGCAGCCATATAGGTGGTGCCTGGATAAGCACAAGAGACACAACACGCAGCCATATAGGTGGTGCCTAAATAAGTACCAGAGACATAACCCGCAGCCATATAGGTGGTGCCTGGATAAGTACCAGAGACATAACCCGCAGCCATATAGGTTGTGCCTGGATAAGCACCATAGACAAAACTTGCAGCCATATAGGTGGTGCCTGCATAAGTACCAGAGAAAACCCCCGCAGCCATATAGGTGGTGCCTGGATAAGCACCAGAGACACAACCCACAGCCATAGAGGTGCTGCCTAAATAAGTACCAGAGACAAAACCTACAGCCATATAGGTGGTGCCTAAATATGTACCAGAGACAAAACCCACAGCCATATATGTGGTGCCTGGATAAGCACCAGAGACAAAACCCGCAGCCATATAGATGGTGCCTGGATAAGTACCAGAGACATAACCCGCAGCCATATAGTTGGTGCCTGGATAAGTACCAGAGACATAACCCGCAGCCATATAGGTGGTGCCTTGATAAGTACCAGAGACAAAACCCGCAGCCATATAGGTGGTGCCTGGATAAGTACCAGAGACAAAACCCGCAGCCATATAGGTGGTGCCTGGATAACTACCAGAGACAAAACCCGCAGCCATATAGGTGGTGCCTTGATAAGTACCAGAGACATAACCCGCAGCCATATAGGTGGTGCCTGGATAAGCACCAGAGACAAAACCCGCAGCCATATAGGTGGTGCCTGCATAAGTACCAGAGAAAAAACCCGCAGCCATATAGGTGGTGCCTAGATAAGCACAAGAGACACAACCCGCAGCCATATAGGTGGTGCCTAAATAAGTACCAGAGACAAAACCTACAGCCATATAGGTGGTGCCTGGATAAGCACCAGAGACAAAGCCTGCAGCCATATAGGTTGTGCCTGGATAAGCACCATAGACAAAACCCGCAGCCATATAAGTAGTGCCTGCATAAGTACCAGTGAAAAAACCCGCAGCCATATAGGTGGTGCCTGGATAAGCACCATAGACACAACCTGCAGCCATATAGGTGGTGCCTAGATAAGCACAAGAGACAAAACCCGCAGCCATATAGATGGTGCCTGGATAAGTACCAGAGACATAACCCGCAGCCATATAGTTGGTGCCTGGATAAGTACCAGAGACATAACCCGCAGCCATATAGGTGGTGCCTTGATAAGTACCAGAGACAAAACCCGCAGCCATATAGTTGGTGCCTGGATAAGTACCAGAGACAAAACCCGCAGCCATATAGGTGGTGCCTGGATAACTACCAGAGACAAAACCCGCAGCCATATAGGTGGTGCCTTGATAAGTGCCAGAGACATAACCCGCAGCCATATAGGTGGTGCCTGGATAAGCACCAGAGACAAAACCCGCAGCCATATAGGTGGTGCCTGCATAAGTACCAGAGAAAAAACCCGCAGCCATATAGGTGGTGCCTGGATAAGTACCAGAGACATAACCCGCAGCCATATAGGTGGTGTTTGGATAAGTACCAGAGACAAAACCCGCAGCCATATAGATGGTGCCTGGATAAGTACAAGAGACATAACCCGCAGCCATATATGTTGTGCCTGGATAAGCACCATAGACAAAACCCGCAGCCATATATGTAGTGCCTGCATAAGTACCAGTGAAAAAACCCGCAGCCATATAAGTGGTGCCTGGATAAGCACCATAGACACAACCCGCAGCCATATAGGTGCTGCCTAAATAAGTACCAGAGACAAAACCTACAGCCATATAGGTGGTGCCTAAATAAGTACCAGAGACAAAACCTACAGCCATATATGTGGTGCCTACATAAGTACCAGAGACAAAGCCCGCAGCCATATAGGTGGTGCCTGGATAAGCACCAGAGACAAAACCCGCAGCCATATAGGTGTTGCCTGGATAAGTACCAGAGACAAAACCCGCAGCCATATAGGTGGTGCCTGGATAAGTACCAGAGACATAACCCGCAGCCATATAGGTGGTGCCTGGATAAGTACCAGAGACATAACCCGCAGGCACATAGGTGGTGCCTGGATAAGTACCAGAGACATAACGCGCAGCCATATAGGTGGTGCTTGGATAAGTACCAGAGACAAAACCCGCAGCCATATAGATGGTGCCTGGATAAGTACCAGAGACATAACGCGCAGCCATATAGTTGGTGCCTGGATAAGTACCAGAGACATAACCCGCAGCCATATAGGTGGTGCCTTGATAAGTACCAGAGACAAAACCCGCAGCCATATAGGTGGTGCCTGGATAAGTACCAGAGACAAAACCCGCAGCCATATAGGTGGTGCCTGGATAACTACCAGAGACAAAACCCGCAGCCATATAGGTGGTGCCTTGATAAGTACCAGAGACATAACCCGCAGCCATATAGGTGGTGCCTGGATAAGCACAAGAGACACAACACGCAGCCATATAGGTGGTGCCTGGATAAGCACCATAGACAAAACCCGCAGCCATATAGGTAGTGCCTGCATAAGTACCAGTGAAAAAACCCGCAGCCATATAGGTGGTGCCTGGATAAGCACCATAGACACAACCCGCAGCCATATAGGTGCTGCCTAAATAAGTACCAGAGACAAAACCTACAGCCATATAGGTGGTGCCTAAATAAGTACCAGAGACAAAACCTACAGCCATATATGTGGTGCCTAAATAAGCACCAGAGACAAAGCCCGCAGCCATATAGGTGGTGCCTGGATAAGCACCAGAGACAAAACCCGCAGCCATATAGGTGTTGCCTGGATAAGTACCAGAGACAAAACCCGCAGCCATATAGGTGATGCCTGGATAAGTACCTGAGACATTACCCGCAGCCATATAGGTGGTGCCTGGATAAGTACCAGAGACATAACCCGCAGGCACATAGGTGGTGCCTGGATAAGTACCAGAGACATAACCCGCAGCCATATAGGTGGTGCCTGGATAAGTACCAGAGACAAAACCCACAGCCATATAGGTGGTGCCTGGATAAGTACCAGAGACATAACGCGCAGCCATATAGGTGGTGCTTGGATAAGTACCAGAGACAAAACCCGCAGCCATATAGATGGTGCCTGGATAAGCACCAGAGACACAACCCGCAGCCATATAGGTGCTGCCTAAATAAGTACCAGAGACAAAACCTACAGCCATATAGGTGGTGCCTAAATAAGTACCAGAGAAAAAACCCGCAGCCATATAGGTGGTGCTTGGATAAGTACCAGAGACAAAACCCGCAGCCATATAGATGGTGCCTGGATAAGTACCAGAGACATAACCCGCAGCCATATAGTTGGTGCCTGGATAAGTACCAGAGACATAACCCGCAGCCATATAGGTGGTGCCTTGATAAGTACCAGAGACAAAACCCGCAGCCATATAGTTGGTGCCTGGATAAGTACCAGAGACAAAACCCGCAGCCATATAGGTGGTGCCTGGATAACTACCAGAGACAAAACCCGCAGCCATATAGGTGGTGCCTTGATAAGTGCCAGAGACATAACCCGCAGCCATATAGGTGGTGCCTGGATAAGCACCAGAGACAAAACCCGCAGCCATATAGGTGGTGCCTGCATAAGTACCAGAGAAAAAACCCGCAGCCATATAGGTGGTGCCTCGATAAGCACAAGAGACACAACACGCAGCCATATAGGTGGTGCCTAAATAAGTACCAGAGACATAACCCGCAGCCATATAGGTGGTGCATGGATAAGTACCAGAGACATAACCCGCAGCCATATAGGTTGTGCCTGGATAAGCACCATAGACAAAACCCACAGCCATATAGGTGGTGCCTGGATAAGTACTAGAGACATAACCTGCAGCCATATAGGTGGTGCTTGGATAAGTACCAGAGACAAAACCCGCAGCCATATAGATGGTGCCTGGATAAGTACCAGAGACATAACCCGCAGCCATATAGTTGGTGCCTGGATAAGTACCAGAGACATAACCCGCAGCCATATAGGTGGTGCCTTGATAAGTACCAGAGACAAAACCCGCAGCCATATAGTTGGTGCCTGGATAAGTACCAGAGACAAAACCCGCAGCCATATAGGTGGTGCCTGGATAACTACCAGAGACAAAACCCGCAGCCATATAGGTGGTGCCTTGATAAGTGCCAGAGACATAACCCGCAGCCATATAGGTGGTGCCTGGATAAGCACCAGAGACAAAACCCGCAGCCATATAGGTGGTGCCTGCATAAGTACCAGAGAAAAAACCCGCAGCCATATAGGTGGTGCCTGGATAAGCACAAGAGACACAACACGCAGCCATATAGGTGGTGCCTAAATAAGTACCAGAGACATAACCCGCAACCATATAGGTGGTGCATGGATAAGTACCAGAGACATAACCCGCAGCCATATAGGTTTTGCCTGGATAAGCACCATAGACAAAACCTGCAGCCATATAGGTGGTGCCTGCATAAGTACCAGAGAAAACCCCCGCAGCCATATAGGTGGTGCCTGGATAAATACCAGAGACACAACCCGCAGCCATATAGGTGCTGCCTAAATAAGTACCAGAGACAAAACCTACAGCCATATAGGTGGTGCCTAAATATGTACCAGAGACAAAACCCACAGCCATATATGTGGTGCCTGGATAAGCACCAGAGACAAAGCCCGCAGCCATATAGGTGGTGCCTGGATAAGCACCAGAGACAAAACCCGCAGCCATATAGGTGGTGCCTGGATAAGTACCAGAGACAAAACCCGCAGCCATATAGGTGGTGCCTGGAGAAGTACCAGAGACATAACCCGCAGCCATATAGCTGGTGCCTGGATAAGCACCAGAGATAAAGCCCGCAGCCATATAGGTGGTGCCTGGATAAGTACCAGAGACAAAACCCGCAGCCATATAGTTGGTGCCTGGATAAGTACCAGAGACAAAACCCGCAGCCATATAGGTGGTGCCTGGATAACTACCAGAGACAAAACCCGCAGCCATATAGGTGGTGCCTTGATAAGTGCCAGAGACATAACCCGCAGCCATATAGGTGGTGCCTGGATAAGCACCAGAGACAAAACCCGCAGCCATATAGGTGGTGCCTGCATAAGTACCAGAGAAAAAACCCGCAGCCATATAGGTGGTGCCTCGATAAGCACAAGAGACACAACACGCAGCCATATAGGTGGTGCCTAAATAAGTACCAGAGACATAACCCGCAGCCATATAGGTGGTGCATGGATAAGTACCAGAGACATAACCCGCAGCCATATAGGTTGTGCCTGGATAAGCACCATAGACAAAACCCACAGCCATATAGGTGGTGCCTGGATAAGTACCAGAGACATAACCTGCAGCCATATAGGTGGTGCTTGGATAAGTACCAGAGACAAAACCCGCAGCCATATAGATGGTGCCTGGATAAGTACCAGAGACATAACCCGCAGCCATATAGTTGGTGCCTGGATAAGTACCAGAGACATAACCCGCAGCCATATAGGTGGTGCCTTGATAAGTACCAGAGACAAAACCCGCAGCCATATAGTTGGTGCCTGGATAAGTACCAGAGACAAAACCCGCAGCCATATAGGTGGTGCCTGGATAACTACCAGAGACAAAACCCGCAGCCATATAGGTGGTGCCTTGATAAGTGCCAGAGACATAACCCGCAGCCATATAGGTGGTGCCTGGATAAGCACCAGAGACAAAACCCGCAGCCATATAGGTGGTGCCTGCATAAGTACCAGAGAAAAAACCCGCAGCCATATAGGTGGTGCCTGGATAAGCACAAGAGACACAACACGCAGCCATATAGGTGGTGCCTAAATAAGTACCAGAGACATAACCCGCAGCCATATAGGTGGTGCATGGATAAGTACCAGAGACATAACCCGCAGCCATATAGGTTGTGCCTGGATAAGCACCATAGACAAAACCCACAGCCATATAGGTGGTGCCTGGATAAGTACTAGAGACATAACCTGCAGCCATATAGGTGGTGCTTGGATAAGTACCAGAGACAAAACCCGCAGCCATATAGATGGTGCCTGGATAAGTACCAGAGACATAACCCGCAGCCATATAGTTGGTGCCTGGATAAGTACCAGAGACATAACCCGCAGCCATATAGGTGGTGCCTTGATAAGTACCAGAGACAAAACCCGCAGCCATATAGTTGGTGCCTGGATAAGTACCAGAGACAAAACCCGCAGCCATATAGGTGGTGCCTGGATAACTACCAGAGACAAAACCCGCAGCCATATAGGTGGTGCCTTGATAAGTGCCAGAGACATAACCCGCAGCCATATAGGTGGTGCCTGGATAAGCACCAGAGACAAAACCCGCAGCCATATAGGTGGTGCCTGCATAAGTACCAGAGAAAAAACCCGCAGCCATATAGGTGGTGCCTGGATAAGCACAAGAGACACAACACGCAGCCATATAGGTGGTGCCTAAATAAGTACCAGAGACATAACCCGCAACCATATAGGTGGTGCATGGATAAGTACCAGAGACATAACCCGCAGCCATATAGGTTTTGCCTGGATAAGCACCATAGACAAAACCTGCAGCCATATAGGTGGTGCCTGCATAAGTACCAGAGAAAACCCCCGCAGCCATATAGGTGGTGCCTGGATAAATACCAGAGACACAACCCGCAGCCATATAGGTGCTGCCTAAATAAGTACCAGAGACAAAACCTACAGCCATATAGGTGGTGCCTAAATATGTACCAGAGACAAAACCCACAGCCATATATGTGGTGCCTGGATAAGCACCAGAGACAAAGCCCGCAGCCATATAGGTGGTGCCTGGATAAGCACCAGAGACAAAACCCGCAGCCATATAGGTGGTGCCTGGATAAGTACCAGAGACAAAACCCGCAGCCATATAGGTGGTGCCTGGAGAAGTACCAGAGACATAACCCGCAGCCATATAGCTGGTGCCTGGATAAGCACCAGAGATAAAGCCCGCAGCCATATAGGTGGTGCCTGGATAAGTACCAGAGACAAAACCCGCAGCCATATAGTTGGTGCCTGGATAAGTACCAGAGACAAAACCCGCAGCCATATAGGTGGTGCCTGGATAACTACCAGAGACAAAACCCGCAGCCATATAGGTGGTGCCTTGATAAGTGCCAGAGACATAACCCGCAGCCATATAGGTGGTGCCTGGATAAGCACCAGAGACAAAACCCGCAGCCATATAGGTGGTGCCTGCATAAGTACCAGAGAAAAAACCCGCAGCCATATAGGTGGTGCCTCGATAAGCACAAGAGACACAACACGCAGCCATATAGGTGGTGCCTAAATAAGTACCAGAGACATAACCCGCAGCCATATAGGTGGTGCATGGATAAGTACCAGAGACATAACCCGCAGCCATATAGGTTGTGCCTGGATAAGCACCATAGACAAAACCCACAGCCATATAGGTGGTGCCTGGATAAGTACCAGAGACATAACCTGCAGCCATATAGGTGGTGCTTGGATAAGTACCAGAGACAAAACCCGCAGCCATATAGATGGTGCCTGGATAAGTACCAGAGACATAACCCGCAGCCATATAGTTGGTGCCTGGATAAGTACCAGAGACATAACCCGCAGCCATATAGGTGGTGCCTTGATAAGTACCAGAGACAAAACCCGCAGCCATATAGTTGGTGCCTGGATAAGTACCAGAGACAAAACCCGCAGCCATATAGGTGGTGCCTGGATAACTACCAGAGACAAAACCCGCAGCCATATAGGTGGTGCCTTGATAAGTGCCAGAGACATAACCCGCAGCCATATAGGTGGTGCCTGGATAAGCACCAGAGACAAAACCCGCAGCCATATAGGTGGTGCCTGCATAAGTACCAGAGAAAAAACCCGCAGCCATATAGGTGGTGCCTGGATAAGCACAAGAGACACAACACGCAGCCATATAGGTGGTGCCTAAATAAGTACCAGAGACATAACCCGCAGCCATATAGGTGGTGCATGGATAAGTACCAGAGACATAACCCGCAGCCATATAGGTTGTGCCTGGATAAGCACCATAGACAAAACCTGCAGCCATATAGGTGGTGCCTGCATAAGTACCAGAGAAAACCCCCGCAGCCATATAGGTGGTGCCTGGATAAGCACCAGAGACACAACCCGCAGCCATATAGGTGCTGCCTAAATAAGTACCAGAGACAAAACCTACAGCCATATAGGTGGTGCCTGGATAAGCACCAGAGACAAAACCCGCAGCCATATAGGTGTTGCCTGGATAAGTACCAGAGACAAAACCCGCAGCCATATAGGTGGTGCCTGTATAAGTACCAGAGACATAACCCGCAGCCATATAGGTGGTGCCTGGATAAGTACCAGAGACATAACCCGCAGGCACATAGGTGGTGCCTGGATAAGTACCAGAGACATAACGCGCAGCCATATAGGTGGTGCCTGGATAAGTACCAGAGACAAAACCCACAGCCATATAGGTTGTGCCTGGATAAGTACCAGAGACATAACGCGCAGCCATATAGGTGGTGCCTGGATAAGTACCAGAGACATAACCCGCAGCCATATAGTTGGTGCCTGGATAAGTACCAGAGACACAACCCGCAGCCATATAGGTGGTGCCTTGATAAGTACCAGAGACAAAACCCGCAGCCATATAGGTGGTGCCTGGATAAGTACCAGAGACAAAACCCGCAGCCATATAGGTGGTGCCTGGATAACTACCAGAGACAAAACCCGCAGCCATATATGTGGTGCCTTGATAAGTACCAGAGACATAACCCGCAGCAATATAGGTGGTGCCTGGATAAGCACCAGAGACAAAACCCGCAGCCATATAGGTGGTGCCTGCATAAGTACCAGAGAAAAAACCCGCAGCCATATAGGTGGTGCCTGGATAAGCACAAGAGACACAACCCGCAGCCATATAGGTGGTGCCTAAATAAGTACCAGAGACAAAACCTACAGCCATATAGGTGGTGCCTGGATAAGCACCAGAGACAAAGCCTGCAGCCATATAGGTTGTGCCTGGATAAGCACCATAGACAAAACCCGCAGCCATATAGGTAGTGCCTGCATAAGTACCAGTGAAAAACCCCGCAGCCATATAGGTGGTGCCTGGATAAGCACCATAGACACAACCCGCAGCCATATAGGTGCTGCCTAAATAAGTACCAGAGACAAAACCTACAGCCATATAGGTGGTGCCTAAATAAGTACCAGAGACAAAACCTACAGCCATATATGTGGTGCCTAAATAAGCACCAGAGACAAAGCCCGCAGCCATATAGGTGGTGCCTGGATAAGCACCAGAGACAAAACCCGCAGCCATATAGGTGCTGCCTGGATAAGTACCAGAGACAAAACCCGCAGCCATATAGGTGGTGCCTGGATAAGTACCAGAGACATAACCCGCAGCCATATAGGTGGTGCCTGGATAAGTACCAGAGACATAACCCGCAGGCACATAGGTGGTGCCTGGATAAGTACCAGAGACATAACCCGCAGCCATATAGGTGGTGCCTGGATAAGTACCAGAGACAAAACCCACAGCCATATAGGTGGTGCCTGGATAAGTACCAGAGACATAACGCGCAGCCATATAGGTGGTGCTTGGATAAGTACCAGAGACAAAACCCGCAGCCATATAGATGGTGCCTGGATAAGTACCAGAGACATAACCCGCAGCCATATAGTTGGTGCCTGGATAAGTACCAGAGACATAACCCGCAGCCATATAGGTGGTGCCTTGATAAGTACCAGAGACAAAACCCGCAGCCATATAGGTGGTGCCTGGATAAGTACCAGAGACAAAACCTGCAGCCATATAGGTGGTGCCTGGATAAGTACCAGAGACAAAACCCACAGCCATATAGGTGGTGCCTGGATAAGCACCATAGACAAAACCTGCAGCCATATAGGTGGTGCCTGCATAAGTACCAGAGAAAAAACCCGCAGCCATATAGGTGGTGCCTGGATAAGCACCAGAGACACAACCCGCAGCCATATAGGTGCTGCCTAAATAAGTACCAGAGACAAAACCTACAGTCATATAGGTGGTGCCTAAATATGTACCAGAGACAAAACCCACAGCCATATATGTGGTGCCTGGATAATCACCAGAGACAAAGCCCGCAGCCATATAGGTGGTGCCTGGATAAGCACCAGAGACATAACCCGCAGCCATATAGGTGGTGCCTGGATAAGCACAAGAGACACAACCCGCAGCCATATAGGTGGTGCCTAAATAAGTACCAGAGACAAAACCTACAGCCATATAGGTGGTGCCTGGATAAGCACCAGAGACAAAGCCTGCAGCCATATAGGTTGTGCCTGGATAAGCACCATAGACAAAACCCGCAGCCATATAGGTAGTGCCTGCATAAGTACTAGTGAAAAAACCCGCAGCCATATAGGTGGTGCCTGGATAAGCACCATAGACACAACCCGCAGCCATATAGGTGCTGCCTAAATAAGTACCAGAGACAAAACCTACAGCCATATAGGTGGTGCCTAAATAAGTACAAGAGACAAAACCTACAGCCATATATGTGGTGCCTAAATAAGCACCAGAGACAAAGCCCGCAGCCATATAGGTGGTGCCTGGATAAGCACCAGAGACAAAACCCGCAGCCATATAGGTGTTGCCTGGATAAGTACCAGAGACAAAACCCGCAGCCATATAGGTGGTGTCTGGATAAGTACCTGAGACATTACCCGCAGCCATATAGGTGGTGCCTGGATAAGTACCAGAGACATAACCCGCAGCCATATAGGTGGTGCCTGGATAAGTACCAGAGACAAAACCCACAGCCATATAGGTGGTGCCTGGATAAGTACCAGAGACATAACGCGCAGCCATATAGGTGGTGCTTGGATAAGTACCAGAGACAAAACCCGCAGCCATATAGATGGTGCCTGGATAAGCACCAGAGACACAACCCGCAGCCATATAGGTGCTGCCTAAATAAGTACCAGAGACAAAACCTACAGCCATATAGGTGGTGCCTAAATAAGTACCAGAGACAAAACCTACAGCCATATATGTGGTGCCTGGATAACCACCAGAGACAAAGCCCGCAGCCATATAGGTGGTGCCTGGATAAGCACCAGAGACAAAACCCGCAGCCATATAGGTGGTGCCTGGATAAGTACCAGAGACAAAACCCGCAGCCATATAGGTGGTGCCTGGATAAGTACCAGAGACATAACCCGCAGCCATATAGGTGGTGCCTGGATAAGTACCAGAGACATAACCCGCAGGCACATAGGTGGTGCCTGGATAAGTACCAGAGACATAACCCGCAGCCATATAGGTGGTGCCTGGATAAGTACCAGAGACAAAACCCGCAGCCATATAGGTGGTGCCTGGATAAGTACCAGAGACATAACCTGCAGCCATATAGGTGGTGCTTGGATAAGTACCAGAGACAAAACCCGCAGCCATATAGATGGTGCCTGGATAAGTACCAGAGACATAACCCGCAGCCATATAGTTGGTGCCTGGATAAGTACCAGAGACATAACCCGCAGCCATATAGGTGGTGCCTTGATAAGTACCAGAGACAAAACCCGCAGCCATATAGTTGGTGCCTGGATAAGTACCAGAGACAAAACCCGCAGCCATATAGGTGGTGCCTGGATAACTACCAGAGACAAAACCCGCAGCCATATAGGTGGTGCCTTGATAAGTGCCAGAGACATAACCCGCAGCCATATAGGTGGTGCCTGGATAAGTACCAGAGACAAAACCTGCAGCCATATAGGTGGTACCTGGATAAGTACCAGAGACAAAACCCACAGCCATATAGGTGGTGCCTGGATAAGCACCATAGACAAAACCTGCAGCCATATAGGTGGTGCCTGCATAAGTACCAGAGAAAACCCCCGCAGCCATATAGGTGGTGCCTGGATAAGCACCAGAGACACAACCCGCAGCCATATAGGTGCTGCCTGGATAAGTACCAGAGACAAAACCCGCAGCCATATAGGTGGTGCCTGGATAAGTACCAGAGACATAACCTGCAGCCATATAGGTGGTGCTTGGATAAGTACCAGAGACAAAACCCGCAGCCATATAGATGGTGTCTGGATAAGTACCAGAGACATAACCCGCAGCCATATAGTTGGTGCCTGGATAAGTACCAGAGACATAACCCGCAGCCATATAGGTGGTGCCTGGATAAGTACCAGAGACAAAACCCGCAGCCATATAGGTGGTGCTTGGATAAGTACCAGAGACAAAACCCGCAGCCATATAGATGGTGCCTGGATAAGCACCAGAGACACAACCCGCAGCCATATAGGTGCTGCCTAAATAAGTACCAGAGACAAAACCTACAGCCATATAGGTGGTGCCTAAATAAGTACCAGAGACAAAACCTACAGCCATATATGTGGTGCCTGGATAACCACCAGAGACAAAGCCCGCAGCCATATAGGTGGTGCCTGGATAAGCACCAGAGACAAAACCCGCAGCCATATAGGTGGTGCCTGGATAAGTACCAGAGACAAAACCCGCAGCCATATAGGTGGTGCCTGGATAAGTACCAGAGACATAACCCGCAGCCATATAGGTGGTGCCTGGATAAGTACCAGAGACATAACCCGCAGGCACATAGGTGGTGCCTGGATAAGTACCAGAGACATAACCCGCAGCCATATAGGTGGTGCCTGGATAAGTACCAGAGACAAAACCCGCAGCCATATAGGTGGTGCCTGGATAAGTACCAGAGACATAACCTGCAGCCATATAGGTGGTGCTTGGATAAGTACCAGAGACAAAACCCGCAGCCATATAGATGGTGCCTGGATAAGTACCAGAGACATAACCCGCAGCCATATAGTTGGTGCCTGGATAAGTACCAGAGACATAACCCGCAGCCATATAGGTGGTGCCTTGATAAGTACCAGAGACAAAACCCGCAGCCATATAGTTGGTGCCTGGATAAGTACCAGAGACAAAACCCGCAGCCATATAGGTGGTGCCTGGATAACTACCAGAGACAAAACCCGCAGCCATATAGGTGGTGCCTTGATAAGTGCCAGAGACATAACCCGCAGCCATATAGGTGGTGCCTGGATAAGTACCAGAGACAAAACCTGCAGCCATATAGGTGGTACCTGGATAAGTACCAGAGACAAAACCCACAGCCATATAGGTGGTGCCTGGATAAGCACCATAGACAAAACCTGCAGCCATATAGGTGGTGCCTGCATAAGTACCAGAGAAAACCCCCGCAGCCATATAGGTGGTGCCTGGATAAGCACCAGAGACACAACCCGCAGCCATATAGGTGCTGCCTGGATAAGTACCAGAGACAAAACCCGCAGCCATATAGGTGGTGCCTGGATAAGTACCAGAGACATAACCTGCAGCCATATAGGTGGTGCTTGGATAAGTACCAGAGACAAAACCCGCAGCCATATAGATGGTGTCTGGATAAGTACCAGAGACATAACCCGCAGCCATATAGTTGGTGCCTGGATAAGTACCAGAGACATAACCCGCAGCCATATAGGTGGTGCCTTGATAAGTACCAGAGACAAAACCCGCAGCCATATAGTTGGTGCCTGGATAAGTACCAGAGACAAAACCCGCAGCCATATAGGTGGTGCCTGGATAACTACCAGAGACAAAACCCGCAGCCATATAGGTGGTGCCTTGATAAGTGCCAGAGACATAACCCGCAGCCATATAGGTGGTGCCTGGATAAGCACCAGAGACAAAACCCGCAGCCATATAGGTGGTGCCTTGATAAGTACCAGAGACAAAACCCGCAGCCATATAGTTGGTGCCTGGATAAGTACCAGAGACAAAACCCGCAGCCATATAGGTGGTGCCTGGATAACTACCAGAGACACAACCCGCAGCCATATAGGTGCTGCCTAAATAAGTACCAGAGACAAAACCTACAGTCATATAGGTGGTGCCTAAATATGTACCAGAGACAAAACCCACAGCCATATATGTGGTGCCTGGATAAGCACCAGAGACAAAGCCCGCAGCCATATAGGTGGTGCCTGGATAAGCACCAGAGACATAACCCGCAGCCATATAGGTGGTGCCTGGATAAGCACAAGAGACACAACCCGCAGCCATATAGGTGGTGCCTAAATAAGTACCAGAGACAAAACCTACAGCCATATAGGTGGTGCCTGGATAAGCACCAGAGACAAAGCCTGCAGCCATATAGGTTGTGCCTGGATAAGCACCATAGACAAAACCCGCAGCCATATAGGTAGTGCCTGCATAAGTACCAGTGAAAAAACCCGCAGCCATATAGGTGGTGCCTGGATAAGCACCATAGACACAACCCGCAGCCATATAGGTGCTGCCTAAATAAGTACCAGAGACAAAACCTACAGCCATATAGGTGGTGCCTAAATAAGTACCAGAGACAAAACCTACAGCCATATATGTGGTGCCTAAATAAGCACCAGAGACAAAGCCCGCAGCCATATAGGTGGTGCCTGGATAAGCACCAGAGACAAAACCCGCAGCCATATAGGTGTTGCCTGGATAAGTACCAGAGACAAAACCCGCAGCCATATAGGTGGTGCCTGGATAAGTACCTGAGACATTACCCGCAGCCATATAGGTGGTGCCTGGATAAGTACCAGAGACATAACCCGCAGGCACATAGGTGGTGCCTGGATAAGTACCAGAGACATAACCCGCAGCCATATAGGTGGTGCCTGGATAAGTACCAGAGACAAAACCCACAGCCATATAGGTGGTGCCTGGATAAGTACCAGAGACATAACGCGCAGCCATATAGGTGGTGCTTGGATAAGTACCAGAGACAAAACCCGCAGCCATATAGATGGTGCCTGGATAAGCACCAGAGACACAACCCGCAGCCATATAGGTGCTGCCTAAATAAGTACCAGAGACATAACCCACAGCCATATAGGTGGTGCCTGGATACGTACCAGAGACATAACCCGCAGCCATATAGGTGGTGCCTGGATCAGTACCAGAGACATAACCCGCAGCCATATAGGTAATGCCTGGATAAGTACCAGAGACATAACCGGCAGCCATATAGGTGGTGCCTGGATAAGTACCAGAGACAAAACCCGCAGCCATATAGTTGGTGTCCGGATAAGTACCAGAGACAAAACCCGCAGCCATATAGGTGGTGCCTGGATAAGTACCAGAGACATAACCCGCAGCCATATAGGTGGTGCCTGGATAAGTACCAGAGACAAACCCCGCAGCCATATATGTGGTGCCTGGATAAGTACCAGAGACAAAACCCGCAGCCATATAGGTGGTGCCTGGATAAGTACCAGAGACATAACCCGCAGCCATATAGGTGGTGCCTGGATACGTACCAGAGACATAACCCGCCGCCATATAGGTGGTGCCTGGATAAGTACCAGAGACATAACCTGCAGCCATATAGCTGGTGTCTGGATAAGTACCAGAGACAAAACCCACAGTCATATAGGTGGTGCCTGGATAAGTACCAGAGACAAAACCCGCAGCAATATAGGTGGTGCCTGGATAAGTACCAGAGACATAACCCGCAGCCATATAGGTGGTGCCTGGATAAGTACCAGAGAAATAACCTGCAGCCATATATGTCGTGCCTGGATAAGTACTTGAGACAAAACCTGCAGCCATATAGGTGGTGCCTGGATCAGTACTAGAGACATAACCCGCAGCCATATAGGTGATGCCTGGTTAAGTACCAGAGACAAAACCCGCAGCCATATAGGTGATGCCCGGATAAGTACCAGAGACAAAACCCGCAGCCATATAGGTGGTGCCTGGAGAAGTACCAGAGACATAACCCGCAACCATATAGGAGGTGCCTGGAAAAGCACCAGAGACAAAACCCGCAGCAATATAGGTGGTGCCTGCATAAGTACCAGAGACATAACCCGCAGCCATATAGGTGGTGCCTGGATCAGTACCAGAGACATAACCCGCAGCCATATAGGTGATGCCTGGATAAGTACCAGAGACATAACCGGCAGCCATATAGGTGGTGCCTGGATAAGTACCAGAGACAAAACCCGCAGCCATATAGGTGGTGCCCGGATAAGTACCAGAGACAAAACCCCCAGCCATATAGGTGGTGCCTGGATAAGTACCAGAGACATAACCCGCAGCCATATAGGAGGTGACTGGAAAAGCACCAGAGACAAAACCCGCAGCCATATAGGTGGTGCCTGCATAAGTACCAGAGACACAACCCGCAGTCATACAGGTGGTGCCTAGATAAGTACAAGAGACAAAACTCGCAGCCACATAGGTTGTGCCTGGTTAAGTACCAGAGACATAACCCGCAGCCATATAGGTGGTGCCTGGATAAGCACCAGAGACAAAACCCGCAGCCATATAGGTGGTGCCTGGATAAGTACCAGAGACAAAACCCGCAGCCATATATGTGGTGCCTGGATAAGTAGCAGAGACAAAACCCGCAGCAATATAGGTGGTGCCTGGATAAGTACCAGAGACATAACCCGCAGCCATCTAGCTGGTGTCTGGATAAGTACCAGAGACAAAACCCGCAGCCATATATGTGGTGCCTGGATAAGTACCAGAGAAAAAACCCGCAGCCATATCGGTGGTGCCTGGATAAGTAGCAGATACATAACCCGCAGCCATATAGGTGGTGTCTGGATAAGTACCAGAGACAAAACCCGCAGCAATATAGGTGGTGCCTGGATAAGTACCAGAGACATAACCCGCAGCCATATAGGTGGTGCCTGGATAAGTACCAGAGAAATAACCCGCAGCCATATAGGTGGTGCCTGGATAAGTACCAGAGAAATAACCCGCAGCCATATAGGTGGTGCCTGCATAAGTACCAGTGACACAACCCGCAGTCATACAGGTGGTGCCTAGATAAGTACAAGAGACAAAACCCGCAGCCACATAGGTTGTGCCTGGATAAGTACCAGAGACATAACCCGCAGCCATATAGGTGGTGCCTGGATAAGCACCAGAGACAAAACCCGCAGCCATATAGGTGGTGCCTGGATAAGTACCAGAGACAAAACCCGCAGCCATATATGTGGTGCATGGATAAGTACCAGAGACAAAACCCGCAGCCATATAGGTGGTGCCTGGATAAGTACCAGAGACATAACCCGCAGCCATATAGGTGGTGCCTGGATACGTACCAGAGACATAACCCGCAGCCATATAGGTGGTGCCTGGATAGGTACCAGAGACATAACCCGCAGCCATATAGCTGGTGCCTGGACAAGTACCAGAGACAAAACCCGCGGCCATATATGTGGTGCCTGGATAAGTACCAGAGACATAACCCGCAGCCATATAGGTGGGGCCTGCATAAGTACTAGAGACACAACCCGCAGTCATACAGGTGGTGCCTAGATAAGTACAAGAGACAAAACCCGCAGCCACATAGGTTGTGCCTGGTTAAGTACCAGAGACATAACCCTCAGCCATATAGGTGGTGCCTGGATAAGCACCAGAGACAAAACCCGCAGCCATATAGGTGGTGCCTGGATAAGTACCAGAGACAAAACCCGCAGCCATATATGTGGTGCCTGGATAAGTACCAGAGACAAAACCCGCAGCCATATAGGTGGTGCCTGGATAAGTACCAGAGACATAACCCGCAGCCATATAGGTGGTGCCTGGATACGTACCAGAGACATAACCCGCAGCCATATAGGTGGTGCCTGGATAGGTACCAGAGACATAACCCGCAGCCATCTAGCTGGTGTCTGGATAAGTACCAGAGACAAAACCCACAGCCATATAGGTGGTGCCTGGATAAGTACCAGAGACAAAACCAGCAGCAATATAGGTGGTGCCTGGATAAGTACCAGAGACAAAACCCGCAGCCATATATGTGGTGCCTGGATAAGTACCAGAGAAAAAACCCGCAGCCATATCGGTGGTGCCTGGATAAGTAGCAGATACATAACCCGCAGCCATATAGGTGGTGCCTGGATACGTACCAGAGACATAACCGCAGCCATATAGGTGGTGCCTGGATAAGTACCAGAGACATAACCCGCAGCCATATAGCTGGTGTCTGGATAAGTACCAGAGACAAAACCCGCAGCCATATAGGTGGTGCCTGGATAAGTACCAGAGACAAAAGCCGCAGCAATATAGATGGTGCCTGGATAAGTACCAGAGACATAACCCGCAGCCATAAAGGTGGTGCCTGGATAACTACCAGAGAAATAACCCGCAGCCATATAGGTGGTGCCTGCATAAGTACCAGTGACACAACCCGCAGTCATACAGGTGGTGCCTAGATAAGTACAAGAGACAAAACCCGCAGCCACATAGGTTGTGCCTGGATAAGTACCAGAGACATAACCCGCAGCCATATAGGTGGTGCCTGGATAAGTACCAGAGAAATAACCAGCAGCCATATAGGTGGTGCCTGCATATGTACCAGTGACACAACCCGCAGTCATACAGGTGGTGCCTAGATAAGTACAAGAGACAAAACCCGCAGCCACATAGGTTGTGCCTGGATAAGTACCAGAGACATAACCCGCAGCCATATAGGTGGTGCCTGGATAACCACCAGAGACAAAACCCGCAGCCATATAGGTGGTGCCTGGATAAGTACCAGAGACAAAACCCGCAGCCATATATGTGGTGCCTGGATAAGTACCAGAGACAAAACCCGCAGCCATATAGGTGGTGCCTGGATAAGTACCAGAGAAATAACCTGCAGCCATATAGGTCGTGCCTGGATAAATACTAGAGACAAAACCCGCAGCCATATAGGTGGTGCCTGGATAAGTACCAGAGACATAACCCGCAGCCATATAGGTGGTGCCTGGATAAGTACCAGAGACATAACCTGCAGCCATATAGCTGGTGTCTGGATAAGTACCAGAGACAAAACCCACAGCCATATGGGTGGTGCCTGGATAAGTACCAGAGACAAAACCGGCAGCAATATAGCTGGTGCCTGGATAAGTACCACAGACAAAACCCGCAGCCATATATGTGGTGCCTGGATAAGTACCAGAGACAAAACCCGCAGCCATATCGGTGGTGCCTGGATAAGTACCAGATACATAACCCGCAGCCATATAGGTGGTGCATGGATACGTCCCAGAGACATAACCCGCAGCCATATAGGTGGTGCCTGGATAAGTACCAGAGACATAACCCGCAGCCATATAGCTGGTGTCTGGATAAGTACCAGAGACAAAACCCACAGCCATATAGGTGGTGCCTGGATAAGTACCAGAGACAAAACCCGCAGCAATATAGGTGGTGCCTGGATAAGTACCAGAGACATAACCCGCAGCCATATAGGTGGTGCCTGGATAAGTACCAGAGAAATAACCTGCAGCCATATAGGTCGTGCCTGGATAAATACTAGAGACAAAACCCGCAGCCATATAGGTGGTGCCTGGATAAGTACCAGAGACATAACCCGCAGCCATATAGGTGTTGCCTGGATAAGTACCAGAGACATAACCCGCAGCCATATAGGTGGTGCCTGGATCAGTACTAGAGCCATAACCCGCAGCCATATAGGTGATGCCTGGATAAGTACCAGAGACATAACTGGCAGCCATATATGTGGTGCCTGGATAAGTACCAGAGACAAAACCCGCAGCCATATAGGTGGTGCCCGGATAAGTACCAGAGACAAAACCCGCAGCCATATAGGTGGTGCCTGGAGAAGTACCAGAGAAATAACCTGCAGCCATATAGGTCGTGCCTGGATAAATACTAGAGACAAAACCCGCAGCCATATAGGTGGTGCCTGGATAAGCACCAGAGACAAACCCCGCAGCCATATAGGTGGTGCCTGGATAAGTACCAGAGACAAAACCCGCAGCCATATATGTGGTGCCTGGATAAGTACCAGAGACAAAACCCGCAGCCATAGGTGGTGCCTAGATAAGTACCAGAGACATAACCCGCAGCCATATAGGTGGTTCCTGGATACGTACCGGAGACATAACCCGCAGCCATATAGGTGGTGCCTGGATAAGTACGAGAGACATAACCCGCAGCCATATAGCTGGTGTCTGGATAAGTACCAGAGACAAAACCCACAGCCATATAGGTGGTGCCTGGATAAGTACCAGAGACAAAACCCGCAGCAATATAGGTGGTGCCTGGATAAGTACCAGAGACATAACCCGCAGCCATATAGGTGGTGCCTGGATAAGCACCAGAGACAAAACCCGCAGCCATATAGGTGGTGCCTGGATAAGTACCAGAGACAAAACCCGCAGTCATATATGTGGTGCCTGGATAAGTACCAGAGACAAAACCCGCAGCCATATATGTGGTGCCTGGATAAGTACCAGCGACATAACCCGCAGCCATATAGCTGGTGCCTGGATACGTACCAGAGATATAACCCGCAGCTATATAGGTGGTGCCTGGATAAGTACCAGATACATAACCCGCAGCCATATAGGTGGTGCATGGATACGTACCAGAGACATAACCCGCAGCCATATAGGTGGTGCCTGGATAAGTACCAGAGACATAACCCGCAGCCATATAGCTGGTGTCTGGATCAGTACCAGAGACAAAACCCACAGCCATATAGGTGGTGCCTGGATAAGTACCAGAGACAAAACCCGCAGCAATATAGGTGGTGCCTGGATAAGTACCAGAGACATAACCCGCAGCCATATAGGTGGTGCCTGGATAAGTACCAGAGAAATAACCTGCAGCCATATAGGTCGTGCCTGGATAAATACTAGAGACAAAACCCGCAGCCATATAGGTGGTGCCTGGATAAGTACCAGAGACATAACCCGCAGCCATATAGGTGTTGCCTGGATAAGTACCAGAGACATAACCCGCAGCCATATAGGTGGTGCCTGGATCAGTACTAGAGACATAACCCGCAGCCATATAGGTGATGCCTGGATAAGTACCAGAGACATAACTGGCAGCCATATAGGTGGTGCCTGGATAAGTACCAGAGACAAAACCCGCAGCCATATAGGTGGTGCCCGGATAAGTACCAGAGACAAAACCCGCAGCCATATAGGTGGTGCCTGGAGAAGTACCAGAGAAATAACCTGCAGCCATATAGGTCGTGCCTGGATAAATACTAGAGACAAAACCCGCAGCCATATAGGTGGTGCCTGGATAAGCACCAGAGACAAACCCCGCAGCCATATAGGTGGTGCCTGGATAAGTACCAGAGACAAAACCCGCAGCCATATATGTGGTGCCTGGATAAGTACCAGAGACAAAACCCGCAGCCATATAGGTGGTGCCTAGATAAGTACCAGAGACATAACCCGCAGCCATATAGGTGGTTCCTGGATACGTACCGGAGACATAACCCGCAGCCATATAGGTGGTGCCTGGATAAGTACCAGAGACATAACCCGCAGCCATATAGCTGGTGTCTGGATAAGTACCAGAGACAAAACCCACAGCCATATAGGTGGTGCCTGGATAAGTACCAGAGACAAAACCCGCAGCAATATAGGTGGTGCCTGGATAAGTACCAGAGACATAACCCGCAGCCATATAGGTGGTGCCTGGATAAGTACCATAGAAATAACCTGCAGCCATATAGGTGGTGCCTGGATAAGTATCAGAGACATAACCGGCAGCCATATAGTTGGTGCCTGGATAAGCACCAGAGACAAAACCCGCAGCCATATAGGTGGTGCCTGGATAAGCACCAGAGACAAAACCCGCAGCCATATAGGTGGTGCCTGGATAAGTACCAGAGACAAAACCCGCAGTCATATATGTGGTGCCTGGATAAGTACCAGAGACAAAACCCGAAGCCATATATGTGGTGCCTGGATAAGTACCAGCGACATAACCCGCAGCCATATAGGTGGTGCCTGGATACGTACCAGAGATATAACCCGCAGCTATATAGGTGGTGCCTGGATAAGT
Organism: Chaetoderma sp. LZ-2023a; assembly: GCA_034401795.1. Lineage (NCBI taxonomy): Eukaryota > Metazoa > Mollusca > Caudofoveata > Chaetodermatida > Chaetodermatidae > Chaetoderma > Chaetoderma sp. LZ-2023a. The sequence goes on along the minus strand of JAVVLW010000082.1, from coordinate 22,902 downwards.
ACCAGAGACATAACCCGCAGCCATATAGCTGGTGTCTGGATAAGTACCAGAGACAAAACCCACAGCCATATAGATGGTGCCTGGATAAGTACCAGAGACAAAACCCGCAGCCATATAGGTGATGCCTGGATAAGTACCAGAGACATAACCGGCAGCCATATAGGTGGTGCCCGGATAAGTACCAGAGACAAAACCCGCAGCCATATAGGTGGTGCCCGGATAAGTATCAGAGACAAAACCCGCAGCCATATAGGTGGTGCCTGGATAAGTACCAGAGACAAAACCCGCAGCCATATAGGTGGTGCCTGCATACGTACCAGAGACACAACCCGCAGCCATATAGGTGGTGCCTAGATAAGTACAAGAGACAAAACCCGCAGCCACATAGGTTGTGCCTGGATAAGTACCAGAGACATAACCTGCAGCCATATAGGTGGTGCCTGGATAAGCACAAGAGACAAAACCCGCAGCCATATAGGTGGTGCATGGATAAGTACCAGAGACAAAACCAGCAGCCATATAGGTGGTGCCTGGATAAGTACCAGAGACATAACCCGCAGCCATATAGGTGGTGCCTGGATAAGTATCAGAGACATAACCCGCAGCCATATAGGTGGTGCCTAGATATGTACAAGAGACAAAACCCGCAGCCACATAGGTTGTGCCTGGATAAGTACCAGAGACATTACCTGCAGCCATATAGGTGGTGCCTGGATAAGCACAAGAGACAAAACCCGCAGCCATATAGGTGGTGCATGGATAAGTACCAGAGACAAAACCAGCAGCCATATAGGTGGTGCCTGGATAAGTACCAGAGACATAACCCGCAGCCATATAGGTGGTGCCTGGATAAGTATCAGAGACATAACCCGCAGCCATATAGGTGGTGCCTGGATAAGCACCAGAGACAAAACCCGCAGCCATATAGGTGGTGCCTGGATAAGCACCAGAGACAAAACCCGCAGCCATATAGGTGGTGCCTGGATAAGTACCAGAGACAAAACCCACAGCCATATAGGCGGTGCCTGGATAAGTACCAGAGACAAAACCCGCAGCCATATAGGTGGTGCCTGGATACGTACCAGAGACATAACCCGCAGCCATATAGGTGGTGCCTGGATAAGTACCAGAGACAAAACCTGCAGCAATATAGGTGGTGTCTGGATAAGTACCAGAGACATAACCCGCAGCCATATAGGTGGTGCCTGTATAAATACCAGAGACATAACCCGCAGCCATATAGGTGGTGCCTGGATAAGTACCAGAGAAATAACCTGCAGCCATATAGGTGGTGCCTGGATAAGTATCAGAGACATAACCCGCAGCCATATAGTTGGTGCCTGGATAAGCACCAGAGACAAAACCCGCAGCCATATAGGTGGTGCCTGGATAAGCACCAGAGACAAAACCCGCAGCCATATAGGTGGTGCCTGGATAAGTATCAGAGACAAAACCCGCAGTCATATATGTGGTGCCTGGATAAGTAACAGAGACAAAACCAGCAGCCATATAGCTGGTGCCCGGATAAGTATCAGAGACAAAACCCGCAGCCATATAGGTGGTGCCCGGATAAGTATCAGAGACAAAACCCGCAGCCATATAGGTGGTGCCTGGATAAGTACCAGAGACAAAACCCGCATCCATATAGGTGGTGCCTGCATACGTACCAGAGACACAACCCACAGCCATATAGATGGTGCCTGGATAAGTACCAGAGACAAAACCCGCAGCCATATAGGTGATGCCTGGATAAGTACCAGAGACATAACCGGCAGCCATATAGGTGGTGCCTGGATAAGTACCAGAGACAAAACCAGCAGCCATATAGCTGGTGCCCGGATAAGTACCAGAGACAAAACCCGCAGCCATATAGGTGGTGCCCGGATAAGTATCAGAGACAAAACCCGCAGCCATATAGGTGGTGCCTGGATAAGTACCAGAGACAAAACCCGCAGCCATATAGGTGGTGCCTGCATACGTACCAGAGACACAACCCGCAGCCATATAGGTGGTGCCTAGATAAGTACAAGAGACAAAACCCGCAGCCACATAGGTTGTGCCTGGATAAGTACCAGAGACATAACCTGCAGCCATATAGGTGGTGCCTGGATAAGCACAAGAGACAAAACCCGCAGCCATATAGGTGGTGCATGGATAAGTACCAGAGACAAAACCTGCAGCCATATAGGTGGTGCCTGGATAAGTATCAGAGACATAACCCGCAGCCATATAGGTGGTGCCTGGATAAGTACCAGAGACATAACCCGCAGCCATATAGGTGGTGCCTGGATAAGCACCAGAGACAAAACCCGCAGCCATATAGGTGGTGCCTGGATAAGCACCAGAGACAACACCCGCAGCCATATAGGTGGTGCCTGGATAAGGACCAGAGACAAAACCCGCAGCCATATAGGTGGTGCCTGGATAAGTACCAGAGACAAAACCCACAGCCATATAGGCGGTGCCTAGATACGTACCAGAGACATAACCCGCAGCCATATAGGTGGTGCCTGGATAAGTACCAGAGACAAAACCTGCAGCAATATAGGTGGTGTCTGGATAAGTACCAGAGACATAACCCGCAGCCATATAGGTGGTGCCTGTATAAGTACCAGAGACATAACCCGCAGCCATATAGGTGGTGCCTGGATAAGTACCAGAGAAATAACCTGCAGCCATATAGGTGGTGCCTGGATAAGTATCAGAGACATAACCCGCAGCCATATAGTTGGTGCCTGGATAAGCACCAGAGACAAAACCCGCAGCCATATAGGTGGTGCCTGGATAAGCACCAGAGACAAAACCCGCAGCCATATAGGTGGTGCCTGGATAAGTACCAGAGACAAAACCCGCAGTCATATATGTGGTGCCTGGATAAGTAACAGAGACAAAACCAGCAGCCATATAGCTGGTGCCCGGATAAGTACCAGAGACAAAACCCGCAGCCATATAGGTGGTGCCCGGATAAGTATCAGAGACAAAACCCGCAGCCATATAGGTGGTGCCTGGATAAGTACCAGAGACAAAACCCGCAGCCATATAGGTGGTACCTGCATACGTACCAGAGACACAACCCACAGCCATATAGATGGTGCCTGGATAAGTACCAGAGACAAATCCCGCAGCCATATAGGTGATGCCTGGATAAGTACCAGAGACATAACCGGCAGCCATATAGGTGGTGCCTGGATAAGTACCAGAGACAAAACCAGCAGCCATATAGCTGGTGCCCGGATAAGTACCAGAGACAAAACCCGCAGCCATATAGGTGGTGCCCGGATAAGTATCAGAGACAAAACCCGCAGCCATATAGGCGGTGCTTGGATAAGTACCAGAGACAAAACCCTCAGCCATATAGGTGGTGCCTGCATACGTACCAGAGACACAACCCGCAGCCATATAGGTGGTGCCTAGATAAGTACAAGAGACAAAACCCGCAGCCACATAGGTTGTGCCTGGATAAGTACCAGAGACATAACCTGCAGCCATATAGGTGGTGCCTGGATAAGCACAAGAGACAAAACCCGCAGCCATATAGGTGGTGCATGGATAAGTACCAGAGACAAAACCAGCAGCCATATAGGTGGTGCCTGGATAAGTATCAGAGACATAACCCGCAGCCATATAGGTGGTGCCTGGATAAGTACCAGAGACATAACCCGCAGCCATATAGGTGGTGCCTGGATAAGCACCAGAGACAAAACCCGCAGCCATATAGGTGGTGCCTGGATAAGCACCAGAGACAACACCCGCAGCCATATAGGTGGTGCCTGGATAAGGACCAGAGACAAAACCCGCAGCCATATAGGTGGTGCCTGGATAAGTACCAGAGACAAAACCCGCAGCCATATAGGCGGTGTCTAGATACGTACCAGAGACATAACCCGCAGCCATATAGGTGGTGCCTGGATAAGTACCAGAGACAAAACCTGCAGCAATATAGGTGGTGTCTGGATAAGTACCAGAGACATAACCCGCAGCCATATAGGTGGTGCCTGTATAAGTACCAGAGAAATAACCTGCAGCCATATAGGTGGTGCCTGGATAAGTACCAGTGACAAAACCCGCAGCCATATAGGTGGTGCCTGGATAAGTACCAGAGACATAACCCGCAGCCATATAGGTGGTGCCTGGATAAGTACCAGAGACATAACCCGCAGCCATATAGGTGGTTCCTGGATCAGTACCAGAGACATAACCCGCAGCCATATAGGTGATTCCTGGATAAGTACCAAAGACAAAACCCGCAGCCATATAGGTGGTGCCCGAATAAGTACCAGAGACAAAACCCGCAGCCATATAGGTGGTGCCTGGATAAGTACCAGAGACATTACCCGCAGCCATATAGGAGGTGCCTGGAAAAGCACCGGAGACAAAACCCGCAGCCATATAGGTGGTGCTGCATAAGTACCAGAGACACAACCCGCAGCCATATAGGTGGTGCCTAGATAAGTACAAGAGACAAAACCCGCAGCCACATAGGTTGTGCCTCGATAAGTAGCAGAGACATAACCCGCAGCCATATAGGTGGTGCCTGGATAAGCACCAGAGACAAAACCCGCAGCCATATAAGTGGTGCCTGGATAAGCACCAGAGACAAAACCCGCAGCCATATAGGTGGTGCCTGGACAAGTACCAGAGACAAAACCGGCAGCCATATATGTGGTGCCTGGATAAGTACCAGAGACAAAACCCGCAGCCATATAGGTGGTGCCTGGATAAGTACCAGAGACATAACCCGCAGCCATATAGGTGGTGCCTGGATAAGTACCAGAGACATAACCCGCAGCCATATAGGTGGTGCCTGGATAAGTACCAGAGACGTAACCCGCAGCCATATAGGTGGTGCCTGGATCAGTACCAGAGACATAACCCGCAGCCATATAGGTGATGCCTGGATAAGTACCAGAGACATAACCGGCAGCCATATAGCAGGTGCCTGGATAAATACCAGAGACAAAACCCGCAGCCATATAGGTGGTGCCTGGATAAGTACCAGAGACAAAACTCGCAGCCATATAGGTGGTGCCTGGATAAGTACCAGAGACATAACCCGCAGCCATATAGGAGGTGCCTGGAAAACCACCAGAGACAAAACCCGCAACCATATAGGTGGTGCCTGCATAAGTACCAGAGACACAACCCGCAGCCATATAGGTGGTGCCTAGATAATTACAAGAGACAAAACCCGCAGCCACCTAGGTTGTGCCTGGATAAGTACCAGAGACATAACCCGCAGCCATATAGGTGGTGCCTGGATAAGCACCAGAGAGCAAAACCCACAGCCATATAGGTGGTGACTGGATAAGCACCAGAGACAAAACCCGCAGCCATATAGGTGGTGCCTGGATAAGTATCAGAGACAAAACCCGCAGCCATATATGTGGTGCCTGGATAAGTACCAGAGACAAAACCCGAAGCCATATAGGTGGTGCCTGGATAAGTACCAGAGACATAACCCGCAGCCATATAGGTGGTGCCTGGATAAGCAACAGAGACAAAACCCGCAGCCATATAGGTGGTGCCTGGATAAGTACCAGAGACATAACCGGCAGCCATATAGCTGGTGCATGGATAAGTACCAGAGACATAACCCGCACCCATATAGGTGGTGTCTGGATAAGTAACAGAGACAAAACCCGCAGCCATATAGGTGGTGCCTGGATAAGTACCAGACACAAAACCTGCAGCCATATAGGTGGTGCCTGGATAAGCAACAGAGACAAAACCCGCAGCCATATAGGTGGTGCCTGGATAAGTACCAGAGACACAACCCGCAGCCATATAGGTGGTGCCTGGATAAGTACCAGAGACATAACCCGCAGCCATATAGGTTGTGCCTGGATAAGCACCAGAGACAAAACCCGCAGCCATATAGGTGGTGCCTGGATAAGTACCAGAGACATAACCCGCAGCCATATAGGAGGTGGCTGGAAACGCACCAGAGACAAAACCCGCAGCCATATAGGTGGTGCCTGCATAAGTACCAGAGACACAACCTGCAGCCATATAGGTGGTGCCTAGATAAGTACAAGAGATAAAACCTCAGCCACATAGGTTGTGCCTGGATAAGTACCAGAGACATAACCGGCAGCCATATAGCAGCTGCCTGGATAAGTACCAGAGACAAAACCCGCAGCCTTATAGGTGGTGCCTGGATAAGTACCAGAGACATAACCCGCAGCCATATAGGTGGTGCTTGGATAAGTACCAGAGACAAAACCCGCAGCCATATAGGTGGTGCCTGGATAAGTACCAGAGACAAAACCCGCAGCCATATAGGTGGTGCCTGGATAAGTACCAGAGACACAACCCGCAGCCATATAGGTGGTGCCTGGATAAGTACCAGAGACATAACCCGCAGCCATATAGGGTGTGCCTGGATAAGCACCAGAGACAAAACCCGCAGCCAAATAGGTGGTGCCTGGATAAGTACCAGAGACATAACCCGCAGCCATATAGTTGGTGCCTGCATAAGTACCAGAGACACAACCCGCAGCCATATAGGTGGTGCGTAGATAAGTACAAGAGATAAAACCCGCAGCCACATAGGTTGTGCCTGGATAAGTACCAGAGACATAACCGGCAGCCATATAGCAGGTGCCTGGATAAGTACCAGAGACAAAACCCGCAGCCTTATAGGTGGTGCCTGGATAAGTACCAGAGACAAAACCCGCAGCCATATAGGTGGTGCCTGGATAAGTACCAGAGACATAACCCGCAGCCATATAGATGGTGCCTGGATAAGCACCAAAGACAAAACCTGCAGCCATATAGGTGGTGCCTGGATAAGCACCAGAGACAAAACCCGCCGCCATATAGGTGGTGCCTGGATAAGTACCAGAGACAAAACCCGCAGCCATATATGTGGTGACTGGATAAGTACCAGAGACAAAACCCGCAGCCATATAGGTGGTGCCTGGATAGGTACCAGAGACATAACCCGCAGCCATATAGGTGGTGCCTGGATAAGCAACAGAGACAAAACCCGCAGCCATATAGGTGGTGCCTGGATAAGTACCAGAGACATAACCGGCAGCCATATAGCTGGTGCATGGATAAGCACCATTGACAAAACCCGCAGCCATATAGGTGGTGCCTGGATAAGCACCAGAGACAAAACCCGCAGCCATATAGGTGGTGCATGGATAAGTACCAGAGACAAAACCCGCAGTCATATATGTGGTGCCTGGATAAGTACCAGAGACATAACCCGCAGCCATATAGATGGTGCCTGGATAAGCACCAAAGACAAAACCCGCAGCCATATAGGTGGTGCCTGGATAAGCACCAGAGACAAAACCCGCCGCCATATAGGTGGTGCCTGGATAAGTACCAGAGACAAAACCCGCAGCCATATATGTGGTGACTGAATAAGTACCAGAGACAAAACCCGCAGCCATATAGGTGGTGCCTGGATAGGTACCAGAGACATAACCCGCAGCCATATAGGTGGTGCCTGGATAAGCAACAGGACAAAACCCGCAGCCATATAGGTGGTGCCTGGATAAGTACCAGAGACATAACCGGCAGCCATATAGCTGGTGCATGGATAAGCACCATAGACAAAACACGCAGCCATATAGGTGGTGCCTGGATAAGCACCAGAGACAAAACCCGCAGCCATATAGGTGGTGCCTGGATAAGTACCAGAGACAAAACCCGCAGTCATATATGTGGTGCCTGGATAAGCACCATAGACAAAACCCGCAGCCATATAGGTGGTGCCTGGATAAGTACCAGAGACAAAACCCGCAGTCATATATGTGGTGCCTGGATAAGTACCAGAGACAAAACCCGCAGCCATATAGGTGGTGCCTGGATAAGTACCAGAGACATAACCCGCAGCCAAATAGGTGGTACCTGGATACGTACCAGAGATATAACCCGCAGCCATATAGGTGGTGCCTGGATAAGTACCAGAGACATAACCCGCAGCCATATAGCTGCTGTCTGGATAAGTACCAGAGACAAAACCCACAGCCATATAGATGGTGCCTGGATAAGTACCAGAGATAAAACCCGCAGCCATATAGGTGGTGCCTGGATAAGTACCAGAGACATAACCCGCAGCCATATAGGTGGTGCCTGGATAAGTACCAGAGACGTAACCCGCAGCCATATAGGTGGTGCCTGGATCAGTAACAGAGACATAACCCGCAGCCATATAGGTGATGCCTGGATAAGTACCAGAGACATAACCGGCAGCCATATAGCAGGTGCCTGGATAAGTACCAGAGACAAAACCTGCAGCCATATAGGTGGTGCCTGGATAAGCACCAGAGACAAAACCCGCAGCCATATAGGTGGTGCCTGGATAAGTACCAGAGACAAAACCCGCAGTCATATATGTGGTGCCTGGATAAGCACCATAGACAAAACCCGCAGCCATATAGGTGGTGCCTGGATAAGCACCAGAGACAAAACCCGCAGCCATATAGGTGGTGCCTGGATAAGTACCAGAGACAAAACCCGCAGTCATATATGTGGTGCCTGGATAAGTACCAGAGACAAAACCCGCAGCCATATAGGTGGTGCCTGGATAAGTACCAGAGACATAACCCGCAGCCAAATAGGTGGTACCTGGATACGTACCAGAGATATAACCCGCAGCCATATAGGTGGTGCCTGGATAAGTACCAGAGACATAACCCGCAGCCATATAGCTGCTGTCTGGATAAGTACCAGAGACAAAACCCACAGCCATATAGATGGTGCCTGGATAAGTACCAGAGATAAAACCCGCAGCCATATAGGTGGTGCCTGGATAAGTACCAGAGACATAACCCGCAGCCATATAGGTGGTGCCTGGATAAGTACCAGAGACGTAACCCGCAGCCATATAGGTGGTGCCTGGATCAGTACCAGAGACATAACCCGCAGCCATATAGGTGATGCCTGGATAAGTACCAGAGACATAACCGGCAGCCATATAGCAGGTGCCTGGATAAGTACCAGAGACAAAACCCTCAGCCATATAGGTGGTGCCTGGATAAGTACCAGAGACAAAACCCGCAGCCATATAGGTGGTGCCTGGATAAGTACCAGAGACACAACCCGCAGCCATATAGGAGGTGCCTGGAAAACCACCAGAGACAAAACCCGCAACCATATAGGTGGTGCCTGCATAAGTACCAGAGACACAACCCGCAGCCATATAGGTGGTGCCTAGATAATTACAAGAGACAAAACCCGCAGCCACATAGGTTGTGCCTGGATAAGTACCAGAGACATAACCCGCAGCCATATAGGTGGTGCCTGGATAAGCACCAGAGACAAAACCCGCAGCCATATAGGTGGTGCCTGGATAAGCACCAGAGACAAAACCCGCAGCCATATAGGTGGTGCCTGGATAAGTATCAGAGACAAAACCCGCAGCCATATAGGTGGTGCCTGGATAAGTACCAGAGACATAACCCGCAGCCATATAGGTGGTGCCTGGATAAGCAACAGAGACAAAACCCGCAGCCATATAGGTGGTGCCTGGATAAGTACCAGAGATATAACCGGCAGCCATATAGCTGGTGCATGGATAAGTACCAGAGACATAACCCGCAGCCATATAGGTAGTGCCTGGATAAGTACCAGAGACAAAACCTGCAGCCATATAGGTGGTGCCTAGATAAGTACCAGAGACAAAACCCGCAGCCATATAGGTGGTGCCTGGATAAGTACTAGAGACATAACCCGCAGCCATATAGGTGGTGCCTGGATAAGTACCAGAGACAAAACCCGCAGCCATATAGGTGGTGCCTGGATAAGTACCAGAGACATAACCCGCAGCCATATAGGTGGTGCTTGGATAAGTAACAGAGACAAAACCCACAGCCATATAGGTGGTGCCTGGATAAGTACCAGACACAAAACCTGCAGCCATATAGGTGGTGCCTGGATAAGCAACAGAGACAAAACCCGCAGCCATATAGGTGGTGCCTGGATAAGTACCAGAGACACAACCCGCAGCCATATAGGTGGTGCCTGGATAAGTACCAGAGACATAACCCGCAGCCATATAGGTTGTGCCTGGATAAGCACCAGAGACAAAACCCGCAGCCATATAGGTGGTGCCTGGATAAGTACCAGAGAGACATAACCCGCAGCCATATAGGAGGTGGCTGGAAACGCACCAGAGACAAAACCCGCAGCCATATAGGTGGTGCTTGGATAAGTACCAGAGACATAACCCGCAGCCATATAGGTTGTGCCTGGATAAGCACCAGAGACAAAACCCGCAGCCAAATAGGTGGTGCCTGGATAAGTACCAGAGACATAACCCGCAGCCATATAGGAGGTGGCTGGAAACGCACCAGAGACAAAACCCGCAGCCATATAGTTGGTGCCTGCATAAGTACCAGAGACACAACCCGCAGCCATATAGGTGGTGCGTAGATAAGTACAAGAGATAAAACCCGCAGCCACATAGGTGGTGCCTGGATAAGTACCAGAGACATAACCCGCAGCCATATAGATGGTGCCTGGATAAGCACCAAAGACAAAACCTGCAGCCATATAGGTGGTGCCTGGATAAGCACCAGAGACAAAACCCGCCGCCATATAGGTGGTGCCTGGATAAGTACCAGAGACAAAACCCGCAGCCATATATGTGGTGACTGGATAAGTACCAGAGACAAAACCCGCAGCCATATAGGTGGTGCCTGGATAGGTACCAGAGACATAACCCGCAGCCATATAGGTGGTGCCTGGATAAGCAACAGAGACAAAACCCGCAGCCATATAGGTGGTGCCTGGATAAGTACCAGAGACATAACCGGCAGCCATATAGCTGGTGCATGGATAAGCACCATAGACAAAACCCGCAGCCATATAGGTGGTGCCTGGATAAGCACCAGAGACAAAACCCGCAGCCATATAGGTGGTGCATGGATAAGTACCACAGACAAAACCCGCAGTCATATATGTGGTGCCTGGATAAGTACCAGAGACATAACCCGCAGCCATATAGATGGTGCCTGGATAAGCACCAAAGACAAAACCCGCAGCCATATAGGTGGTGCCTGGATAAGCACCAGAGACAAAACCCGCCACCATATAAGTGGTGCCTGGATAAGTACCAGAGACAAAACCCGCAGCCATATATGTGGTGACTGGATAAGTACCAGAGACAAAACCCGCAGCCATATAGGTGGTGCCTGGATAGGTACCAGAGACATAACCCGCAGCCATATAGGTGGTGCCTGGATAAGCAACAGGACAAAACCCGCAGCCATATAGGTGGTGCCTGGATAAGTACCAGAGACATAACCGGCAGACATATAGGTGGTGCCTGGATAAGTACCAGAGACAAAACCCGCAGTCATATATGTGGTGCCTGGATAAGCACGAGAGATATAACCCGCAGCCATATAGGTGGTGCCTGGATAAGTACCAGAGACATAACCCGCAGCCATATAGCTGCTGTCTGGATAAGTACCAGAGACAAAACCCACAGCCATATAGATGGTGCCTGGATAAGTACCAGAGATAAAACCCGCAGCCATATAGGTGGTGCCTGGATAAGTACCAGAGACATAACCCGCAGCCATATAGGTGGTGCTTGGATAAGTACCAGAGACATAACCCGCAGCCATATAGGTGGTGCCTGGATAAGTACCAGAGACGTAACCCGCAGCCATATAGGTGGTGCCTGGATCAGTACCAGAGACATAACCCGCAGCCATATAGGTGATGCCTGGATAAGTACCAGAGACATAACCCGCAGCCATATAGGAGGTGCCTGGAAAACCACCAGAGACAAAACCCGCAACCATATAGGTGGTGCCTGCCTAAGTACCAGAGACACAACCCGCAGCCATATAGGTGGAGCCTAGATAATTACAAGAGACAAAACCCGCAGCCACATAGGTTGTGCCTGGATAAGTACCAGAGACATAACCCGCAGCCATATAGGTGGTGCCTGGATAAGCACCAGAGACAAAACCCGCAGCCATATAGGTGGTGCCTGGATAAGCACCAGAGACAAAACCCGCAGCCATATAGGTGGTGCCTGGATAAGTACCGGAGACAAAACCCGCAGCCATATATGTGGTGCCTGGATAAGTACCAGAGACCAAACCCGCAGCCATATAGGTGGTGCCTGGATAAGTACCAGAGACATAACCCGCAGCCATATAGGTGGTGCCTGGATAAGCAACAGAGACAAAACCCGCAGCCATATAGGTGGTGCCTGGATAAGTACCAGAGACATAACCGGCAGCCATATAGGTGGTGCCTGGATAAGTACCAGAGACATAACCCGCATCCATATATGTGGTGCCTGGATAAGTACCAAACACATAACCCGCAGCCATATAGGTGGTGCCTGGATAAGTACCAGAGAAATAACCTGCAGGCATATAGGTGGTGCCTGGATAAGTACCAGAGACATAACCCGCATCCATATAGGTGGTGCCTGGATAAGTACCAGACACATAACCCGCAGCCATATAGGTGGTGCCTGGAAAAGTACCAGAGACAAAACCCGCAGCCATATAGGTGGTGCCTGGATAAGCACCAGAGACACAACCCGCAGCCATATAGGTGATGCCTGGATAAGTACCAGAGACATAACCCGCATCCATATATGTGGTGCCTGGATAAGTACCAGAGACATAACCCCCAGCCATATAGGTGGTGCCTGGATAAGTACCAGAGACAAAACCTGCACCCATATAGGTTGTGCCTGGATAAGCACCAGAGACACAACCCGCAGCCATATATGTGGTGCCTGGATAAGTACCAGAGACATAACCCGCATCCATATATGTGGTGCCTGGATAAGTACCAGACACATAACCCGCAGCCATATAGGTGGTGCCTGGATAAGTACCAGAGACATAACCCGCAGCCATATAGATGGTGCCTGGAAAAGTACCAGAGACATAACCCGCAGCCATATAGGAGGTGCCTGGAAACGCACCAGAGACAAAACCCGCAGCCATATAGGTGGTGCCTGCATAAGTACCAGAGACACAACCCGCAGCCATATAGGTGGTGCCTAGATAAGTACAAGAGATAAAACCCGCAGCCACATAGGTTGTGCCTGGATAAGTACCAGAGACATAACCCGCAGCCATATAGGTGGTGCCTGGATAAGCACCAGAGACAAAACCCGCAGCCATATAGGTGGTGCCTGGATAAGCACCAGAGACAAAACCCGCAGCCATATAGGTGGTGCCTGGATAAGTACCAGAGACAAAACCCGCAGCCATATATGTGGTGCCTGGATAAGTACCAGAGACAAAACCCGCAGCCATATAGGTGTTGCCTGGATAAGTACTAGAGATATAACCCGCAGCCATATAGGTGGTGCCTGGATAAGCAACAGAAACAAAACCCGCAGCCATATAGGTGGTGCCTGGATAAGTACCAGAGACATAACCGGCAGCCATATAGCTGGTGCATGGATAAGTACCAGAGACATAACCCGCAGCCATATAGGTGGTGCCTGGATAAGTACCAGAGAGAGAACCTGCAGCCATATAGGTGGTGCCTAGATAAGTACCAGAGACAAAACCCGCAGCCATATAGGTGGTGCCTGGATAAGTACCAGAGACATAACACGCAGCCATATAGGTGGTGCCTGGATAAGTCCCAGACACAAAACCCGCAGCCATATAGGTGGTGCCTGGATAAGCAACAGAGACAAAACCCGCAGCCATATAGGTGGTGCCTGGATAAGTACCAGAGACACAACCCGCAGCCATATAGGTGGTGCCTGGATAAGTACCAGAGACATAACCCGCAGCCATATAGGTGGTGCCTGGAAAAGCACCAGAGACAAAACCTGCAGCCATATAGGTGGTGCCTGGATAAGCACCAGAGACAAAACCCGAGGCATATAGGTGGTGCCTGGATAAGTACCAGAGACAAAACCCGCAGCCATATAGGTGGTGCCTGGATAAGTACCAGAGACATAACCTGCAGCCATATAGGTGGTGCCAGGATAAGTACCAGAGACATAACCCACAGCCATATAGGTTGTGCCTGTATAAGTACCAGAGACATAACCCGCATCCATATAGGTGGTGCCTGGATAAGTACCAGACACATAACCCGCAGCCATATAGGTGGTGCCTGGAAAAGTACCAGAGACAAAACCCGCAGCCATATAGGTGGTGTCTGGATAAGCACCAGAGACACAACCCGCAGCCATATAGGTGGTGCCTGGATAAGTACCAGAGACATAACCCGCATCCATATAGGTGGTGCCTGGATAAGTACCAGAGACAAAACCCGCAGCCATATAGGTGGTGCCTGGATAAGTACCAGAGACAAAACCCGCAGCCATATAGGTGGTGCCTGGATAAGTACCAGAGACATAACCCGCAGCCATATAGGTGGTGCCTGGATAAGTACCAGAGACAAAACCCGCAGCCATATAGGTGGTGCCTGGATAAGTACCAGAGACATAACCGGCAGCCATATAGGTCGTGCCTGGATAAGCACCAGAGACAAAACCCGCAGCCATATAGGTGGTGCCTCGATAAGTACCAGAGACATAACCCGCAGCCATATAGGTGGTGCCTGGATAAGTACCAGAAACATAACCCGCAGCCATATAGGTGGTTCCTGGATAAGCAGCTGAGACAAAACCCGCAGCCATATAGGTGGTGCCTGGATAAGTACCAGAGACAAAACCCGCAGCCATATTGGTTGTGCCTGGATAAGTACCAGAGACATAACCTGCAGCCATATAGGTGGTGCCTGGATAAGTACCAAAGACATAACCCGCAGCCATATAGGTGGTGCCTGGATAAGTACCAGAGACAAACCCCGCAGCCATATATGTGGTGCCTGGATAAGTACCAGAGACATAACCAGCAGCCATATAGGTGGGGCCTGGATAAGTACCAGAGACATAACCCGCAGCCATATAGGTGGTGCCTGGATAAGTACCAGAGACAAAACCCGAACACATATAGGTTGTGCCTGGATAAGCACCAGAGACACAACCCGCAGCCATATAGGTGGTGCCTGGAAAAGTACCAGAGACATAACCGGCAGCCATATAGCTGGTGCATGGATAAGTACCAGAGACATAACCCGCAGCCATATAGGTGGTGCCTGGATAAGTACCAGAGAGAGAACCTGCAGCCATATAGGTGGTGCCTAGATAAGTACCAGAGACAAAACCCGCAGGCATATAGGTGGTGCCTGGATAAGTACCAGAGACATAACACGCAGCCATATAGGTGGTGCCTGGATAAGTCCCAGACACAAAACCCGCAGCCATATAGGTGGTGCCTGGATAAGCAACAGAGACAAAACCCGCAGCCATATAGGTGGTGCCTGGATAAGTACCAGAGACACAACCCGCAGCCATATAGGTGGTGCCTGGATAAGTACCAGAGACATAACCCGCAGCCATATAGGTGGTGCCTGGAAAAGCACCAGAGACAAAACCTGCAGCCATATAGGTGGTGCCTGGATAAGCACCAGAGACAAAACCCGAGGCATATAGGTGGTGCCTGGATAAGTACCAGAGACAAAACCCGCAGCCATATAGGTGGTGCCTGGATAAGTACCAGAGACATAACCTGCAGCCATATAGGTGGTGCCAGGATAAGTACCAGAGACATAACCCACAGCCATATAGGTTGTGCCTGTATAAGTACCAGAGACATAACCCGCATCCATATAGGTGGTGCCTGGATAAGTACCAGACACATAACCCGCAGCCATATAGGTGGTGCCTGGAAAAGTACCAGAGACAAAACCCGCAGCCATATAGGTGGTGTCTGGATAAGCACCAGAGACACAACCCGCAGCCATATAGGTGGTGCCTGGATAAGTACCAGAGACATAACCCGCATCCATATAGGTGGTGCCTGGATAAGTACCAGAGACAAAACCCGCAGCCATATAGGTGGTGCCTGGATAAGTACCAGAGACAAAACCCGCAGCCATATAGGTGGTGCCTGGATAAGTACCAGAGACATAACCCGCAGCCATATAGGTGGTGCCTGGATAAGTACCAGAGACAAAACCCGCAGCCATATAGGTGGTGCCTGGATAAGTACCAGAGACATAACCCGCAGCCATATAGGTCGTGCCTGGATAAGCACCAGAGACAAAACCCGCAGCCATATAGGTGGTGCCTCGATAAGTACCAGAGACATAACCCGCAGCCATATAGGTGGTGCCTGGATAAGTACCAGAAACATAACCCGCAGCCATATAGGTGGTTCCTGGATAAGCAGCTGAGACAAAACCCGCAGCCATATAGGTGGTGCCTGGATAAGTACCAGAGACAAAACCCGCAGCCATATTGGTTGTGCCTGGATAAGTACCAGAGACATAACCTGCAGCCATATAGGTGGTGCCTGGATAAGTACCAAAGACATAACCCGCAGCCATATAGGTGGTGCCTGGATAAGTACCAGAGACAAACCCCGCAGCCATATATGTGGTGCCTGGATAAGTACCAGAGACATAACCAGCAGCCATATAGGTGGGGCCTGGATAAGTACCAGAGACATAACCCGCAGCCATATAGGTGGTGCCTGGATAAGTACCAGAGACAAAACCCGAACCCATATAGGTTGTGCCTGGATAAGCACCAGAGACACAACCCGCAGCCATATAGGTGGTGCCTGGATAAGTACCAGAGACATAACCCGCATCCATATAGGTGGTGCCTGGATAAGTACCAGACACATAACCCGCAGCCATATAGGTGGTGCCTGGAAAAGTACCAGAGACAAAACCCGCAGCCATATAGGTGGTGCCTGGATAAGCACCAGAGACACAACCCGCAGCCCTATAGGTGATGCCTGGATAAGTACCAGAGACATAACCCGCATCCATATAGGTGGTGCCTGGATAAGTCCCAGAGACAAAACCCGCAGCCATATAGGTGGTGCCTGGATAAGTACCAGAGACAAAACCCGCAACCATATAGGTGGTGCCTGGATAAGTACCAGAGACATAACCCGCAGCCATATAGGTGGTGCCTGGATAAGTACCAGAGACAAAACCCGCAGCCATATAGGTGGGGCCTGGATAAGTACCAGAAACATAACCCGCAGCCATATAGGTGGTGCCTGGATAAGCAGCTGAGACAAAACCCGCAGCCATATAGGTGGTGCCTGGATAAGTAGCAGAGACACAACCCGCAGCCATATAGATGGTGCCTGGATAAGTACCAGGGACAAAACCCGCAGCCATATAGGTGGTGCCTGGATAAGTACCAGAGACATAACCCGCAGCCATATAGGTGGTGCCTGGATAAGCACCAGAGACAAAACCTGCAGCCATATAGGTGGTGCCTGGATAAGCACCAGAGACAAAACCCGAGGCATATAGGTGGTGCCTGGATAAGTACAAGAGACAAAACCCGCAGCCATATAGGTGGTGCCTGGATAAGTACCAGAGACATAACCTGCAGCCATATAGGTGGTGCCAGGATAAGTACCAGAGACATAACCCGCAGCCATATAGTTGGTGCCTGGATACGTATCAGAGACAAAACCCGCAGCCATATATGTGGTGCCTGGATAAGTACCAGAGACAAAACCCGCAGGCATATAGGTGGTGCCTGGATAAGTACCAGAGACAAAACCCGCAGCCATATAGGTGGTGCCTGGATAAGTACCAGAGACAAAACCCGCAGCCATATAGGTGGTGCCTGGATAAGTACCAGAGACATAACCCGCAGCCATATAGGTGGTGCCTGGATAAGTACCAGAGACAAAACCCGCAGCCATATAGGTGGTGCCTGGATAAGTACCAGAGACATAACCCGCAGCCATATAGGTGGTGCCTGGATAAGCACCAGAGACAAAACCCGCAGCCATATAGGTGGTGCCTGGATAAGTACCAGAGACATAACCCGCAGCCATATAGGTGGTGCCTGGATAAGTACCAGAAACATAACCCGCAGCCATATAGGTGGTTCCTGGATAAGCAGTTGAGACAAAACCCGCAGCCATATAGGTGGTGCCTGGATAAGTACCAGAGACACAACCCGCAGCCATATAGGTGATGCCTGGATAAGTACCAGAGACAAAACCCGCAGCCATATAGGTGGTGCCTGGATAGGTACCAGAGACATAACCCGCAGCCATATAGGTGGTGCCTGGAAAAGCACCAGAGACAAAACCTGCAGCCATATAGGTGGTGCCTGGATAAGCACCAGAGACAAAACCCGATGCATATAGGTGGTGCCTGGATAAGTACCAGAGACAAAACCCGCAGCCATATAGGTGGTGCCTGGATAAGTACCAGAGACATAACCTGCAGCCATATAGGTGGTGCCTGGATAAGTACCAAAGACATAACCCGCAGCCATATAGGTGGTGCCTGGATAAGTACCAGAGACAAAACCCGCAGCCATATAGGTGGTGCCTGGATAAGTACCAGAGACAATCCCCGCAGCCATATATGTGGTGCCTGGATAAGTACCAGAGACATAACCTGCAGCCATATAGGTGGGGCCTGGATAAGTACCAGAGACATAACCCCCAGCCATATAGGTGGTGCCTGGATAAGTACCAGAGACAAAACCCGCACCCATATAGGTTGTGCCTGGATAAGCACCAGAGACACAACCCGCAGCCATATAGGTGGTGCCTGGATAAGTACCAGAGACATAACCCGCATCCATATATGTGGTGCCTGGATAAGTACCAAACACATAACCCGCAGCCATATAGGTGGTGCCTGGATAAGTACCAGAGAAATAACCTGCAGGCATATAGGTGGTGCCTGGATAAGTACCAGAGACATAACCCGCATCCATATAGGTGGTGCCTGGATAAGTACCAGACACATAACCCGCAGCCATATAGGTGGTGCCTGGAAAAGTACCAGAGACAAAACCCGCAGCCATATAGGTGGTGCCTGGATAAGCACCAGAGACACAACCCGCAGCCATATAGGTGGTGCCTGGATAAGTACCAGAGACAAAACCCGCAGCCATATAGGTGGTGCCTGGATAAGTACCAGAGACATAACCCGCAGCCATATAGGTGGTGCCTGGATAAGCACCAGAGACAAAACCCGCATCCATATAGGTGGTGCCTGGATAAGCAGCTGAGACAAAACCCGCAGCCATATAGGTGGTGCCTGGATAAGTACCAGAGACAAAACCCGCAGCCATATAGGTGGTGCCTGGATAAGTACCAGAGACATAACCTGCAGCCATATAGGTGGTGCCTGGATAAGTACCAAAGACATAACCCGCAGCCATATAGGTGGTGCCTGGATAAGTACCAGAGACAAAACCCGCAGCCATATAGGTGGTGCCTGGATAAGTACCAGAGACAATCCCCGCAGCCATATATGTGGTGCCTGGATAAGTACCAGAGACATAACCTGCAGCCATATAGGTGGGGCCTGGATAAGTACCAGAGACATAACCCGCATCCATATAGGTGGTGCCTGGATAAGTACCAGACACATAACCCGCAGCCATATAGGTGGTGCCTGGAAAAGTACCAGAGACAAAACCCGCAGCCATATAGGTGGTGTCTGGATAAGCACCAGAGACACAACCCGCAGCCATATAGGTGGTGCCTGGATAAGTACCAGAGACATAACCCGCATCCATATAGGTTGTGCCTGGATAAGTACCAGAGACAAAACCCGCAGCCATATAGGTGGTGCCTGGATAAGTACCAGAGACAAAACCCGCAGCCATATAGGTGGTGCCTGGATAAGTACCAGAGACATAACCCGCAGCCATATAGGTGGTGCCTGGATAAGTACCAGAGACAAAACCCGCAGCCATATAGGTGGTGCCTGGATAAGTACCAGAGACATAACCCGCAGCCATATAGGTCGTGCCTGGATAAGCACCAGAGACAAAACCCGCAGCCATATAGGTGGTGCCTGGATAAGTACCAGAGACATAACCCGCAGCCATATAGGTGGTGCCTGGATAAGTACCAGAAACATAACCCGCAGCCATATAGGTGGTTCCTGGATAAGCAGCTGAGACAAAACCCGCAGCCATATAGGTGGTGCCTGGATAAGTACCAGAGACAAAACCCGCAGCCATATTGGTTGTGCCTGGATAAGTACCAGAGACATAACCTGCAGCCATATAGGTGGTGCCTGGATAAGTACCAAAGACATAACCCGCAGCCATATAGGTGGTGCCTGGATAAGTACCAGAGACAAACCCCGCAGCCATATATGTGGTGCCTGGATAAGTACCAGAGACATAACCAGCAGCCATATAGGTGGGGCCTGGATAAGTACCAGAGACATAACCCGCAGCCATATAGGTGGTGCCTGGATAAGTACCAGAGACAAAACCCGAACCCATATAGGTTGTGCCTGGATAAGCACCAGAGACACAACCCGCAGCCATATAGGTGGTGCCTGGATAAGTACCAGAGACATAACCCGCATCCATATAGGTGGTGCCTGGATAAGTACCAGACACATAACCCGCAGCCATATAGGTGGTGCCTGGAAAAGTACCAGAGACAAAACCCGCAGCCATATAGGTGGTGCCTGGATAAGCACCAGAGACACAACCCGCAGCCCTATAGGTGATGCCTGGATAAGTACCAGAGACATAACCCGCATCCATATAGGTGGTGCCTGGATAAGTCCCAGAGACAAAACCCGCAGCCATATAGGTGGTGCCTGGATAAGTACCAGAGACAAAACCCGCAACCATATAGGTGGTGCCTGGATAAGTACCAGAGACATAACCCGCAGCCATATAGGTGGTGCCTGGATAAGTACCAGAGACAAAACCCGCAGCCATATAGGTGGTGCCTGGATAAGTACCAGAAACATAACCCGCAGCCATATAGGTGGTGCCTGGATAATCAGCTGAGACAAAACCCGCAGCCATATAGGTGGTGCCTGGATAAGTAGCAGAGACACAACCCGCAGCCATATAGATGGTGCCTGGATAAGTACCAGGGACAAAACCCGCAGCCATATAGGTGGTGCCTGGATAAGTACCAGAGACATAACCCGCAGCCATATAGGTGGTGCCTGGATAAGTACCAGAGACAAAACCCGCAGCCATATAGGTGGTGCCTGGATAAGTACCAGAGGCATAACCTGCAGCCATATAGGTGGTGCCAGGATAAGTACCAGAGACATAACCCGCAGCCATATAGTTGGTGCCTGGATAAGTATCAGAGACAAAACCCGCAGCCATATATGTGGTGCCTGGATAAGTACCAGAGACAAAACCCGCAGGCATATAGGTGGTGCCTGGATAAGTACCAGAGACAAAACCCGCAGCCATATAGGTGGTGCCTGGATAAGTACCAGAGACAAAACCCGAAGCCATATAGGTGGTGCCTGGATAAGTACCAGAGACATAACCCGCAGCCATATAGGTGGTGCCTGGATAAGTCCCAGAGACAAAACCCGCAGCCATATAGGTGGTGCCTGGATAAGTACCAGAGACATAACCCGCAGCCATATAGGTGGTGCCTGGATAAGCACCAGAGACAAAACCCGCAGCCATATAGGTGGTGCCTGGATAAGTACCAGAGACATAACCCGCAGCCATATAGGTGGTGCCTGGATAAGTACCAGAAACATAACCCGCAGCCATATAGGTGGTTCCTGGATAAGCAGTTGAGACAAAACCCGCAGCCATATAGGTGGTGCCTGGATAAGTACCAGAGACACAACCCGCAGCCATATAGGTGATGCCTGGATAAGTACCAGAGACAAAACCCGCAGCCATATAGGTGGTGCCTGGATAGGTACCAGAGACATAACCCGCAGCCATATAGGTGGTGCCTGGAAAAGCACCAGAGACAAAACCTGCAGCCATATAGGTGGTGCCTGGATAAGCACCAGAGACAAAACCCGATGCATATAGGTGGTGCCTGGATAAGTACCAGAGACAAAACCCGCAGCCATATAGGTGGTGCCTGGATAAGTACCAGAGACATAACCTGCAGCCATATAGGTGGTGCCTGGATAAGTACCAAAGACATAACCTGCAGCCATATAGGTGGTGCCTGGATAAGTACCAGAGACAAAACCCGCAGCCATATAGGTGGTGCCTGGATAAGTACCAGAGACAAAACCCGCAGCCATATAGGTGGTGCCTGGATAAGTACCAGAGACAAAACCTGCACCCATATAGGTTGTGCCTGGATAAGCACCAGAGACACAACCCGCAGCCATATAGGTGGTGCCTGGATAAGTACCAGAGACATAACCCGCATCCATATATGTGGTGCCTGGATAAGTACCAGACACATAACCCGCAGCCATATAGGTGGTGCCTGGATAAGTACCAGAGAAATAACCTGCAGGCATATAGGTGGTGCCTGGATAAGTACCAGAGACATAACCCGCAGCCATATAGGAGGTGCCTGGATAAGTACCAGAGACATAACCCGCAGCCATATAGGTGGTGCCTGGAAAAGTACCAGAGACAAAACCCGCAGCCATATAGGTGGTGCCTGGATAAGCACCAGAGACAAAACCCGCAGCCATATAGGTGGTGCCTGGATAAGTACCAGAGACAAAACCCGCAGCCATATAGGTGGTGCCTGGATAAGTACCAGAGACATAACCCGCAGCCATATAGGTGGTGCCTGGATAAGTACCAGAGACAAAACCCGCAGCCATATAGGTGGTGCCTGGATAAGCACCAGAGACACAACCCGCAGCCATATATGTGGTGCCTGGATAAGTACCAGAGACATAACCCGCATCCATATATGTGGTGCCTGGATAAGTACCAGACACATAACCCGCAGCCATATAGGTGGTGCCTGGATAAGTACCAGAGACATAACCCGCAGCCATATAGATGGTGCCTGGAAAAGTACCAGAGACATAACCCGCAGCCATATAGGAGGTGCCTGGAAACGCACCAGAGACAAAACCCGCAGCCATATAGGTGGTGCCTGCATAAGTACCAGAGACACAACCCGCAGCCATATAGGTGGTGCCTAGATAAGTACA